>CAUYQG010081559.1:0-15674 GCA_963574415.1 Tarsius wallacei | reverse complement strand
GCTAATTTTTTGATTTATTGTAGAGATGAGGTCTTGCCAAGTTGCCCAGGCGGGTCTCGAACCCGCGAGCTCAGGCAATCCACTCACCTCAGCCTCCCAAAGCACGGGATTACAGGAGATTTTCTTAACATGTTAAAAAACATCTCTTGGATTATCTTTATAAAGGGTACTGGCATTTTAAATAATGTATGTTAACTGCTTCAGAAGTAACAGGATTTTTAGGACTTTTCTTGCTCAACTTTTTTCTAAGGGTACTTCTAATAGACAACTCTTTGGCTGCTATTTTGTAATGCATGGATCAAGATACTGGTATAAATTTACCCAGTGGCATGCACCTGTAGTCCCAGCTACTTGGGAGGCTGAAGCAGGAGGATTGCTTGAGCCCAAGAATTCAAGGCCTACCTGGGCAGCAGAACGAGACCCTGTCTCTAAAAAAATAAATTAGGAAAACAAAATTCTGATGCTTTCCACTTTTCCATGATCCAGCATACATTCTGAGGATAGAATGTGGCCATTTCCTGTAATTTTTCTGTCTTAACTTCCAAGCGCCGTGCTGTGTTCAGTGACCTTTCAGCCTTTTCTCTATGGAAACCTGTGACACAGTCACCAGTGTTGAGTATATGGAAGCCTCCTCCACAAGTACAATATAATATTTTCAAGTATTTGTGGAGTATTGTTGAATATAATCTTACCAAGATGGGAGGGGTCAGTATTTCTAGGTATGACATTTGAACAACCTCAAGAGTAAAACTGGTTCTTTATTAAGTAGTCTAGTTTCAGCTGAGGAGGTTGATAAATCTACATGAATAGAGTTGGAAGCAGCACTTATGATTTTACTACTTCTGTGTCATTCTCTCTTTCCTATGCAAAAGAACTTGCTGTTAATTTTATTATCCAATACAAGTCATTCCTCCCTTCCCCATATGTAATCTCACTTTTTCTTGGCTAATTTTTTTCTACTTAGCGGATGAAGAAGCTCCTGATTATGGCTCTGGAATTCGACAGTCAGGAACAGCTAAAATATCTTTTGATAACGAGTACTTTAATCAGGTGAGAAACTCAGGAAGAAGGAAACCTTGTGGAAAGAGAAAAAAGTAGAGTGGGTTTTTAAGGAAAATATTTAGTATTAGAGTTCAGTTCCTCCATCTAGAACCAAAAAATATAGGATGCTGGTAACCACAGAGTTGTTTCAGTAGAATATGGGACATGCTTAACAGTTACAAAGGTAAAGACCCAACATTTATATTTTTGTGCATTGCCTTTCCTTAGACAGCTCTCAATCTGTTTAATTTTTCAGTCACTATTATTTGTTGGGCAATTAAACAGAAGTAAGGAAACTGGGGGGAAATATGTTTTTATACTACTTTGTTGTATATCTACCCCTTTCTTGTCTTCAGAGTGACTTTTCTTCTGTTGCAATGACTCGTTCTGGTCTGTCCTTGGAGGAGCTAAGGATTGTGGAAGGACAGGGTCAGAGTTCTGAGGTCATCACTCCTCCAGAAGAAATCAATCGAATAAATGACTTGGGTATGTAGATGGAGTTTATTATGATTGGGGACATTTTTGAAAAGAGGAAAATGTTGACCATTATCAAGGGACATAGTTGCTTTTGTCAACTAGTTCAATATCCAACCCCTTTTTCTTTGCGTTATTTGAACCATATGTGTGTTCATTTGACCCTCTTTAGATTTGAAGTCAAGCACTTTGCTGGATGGTAAGATGGTAATGGAAGGGTTTTCTGAAGAGATTGGCAACCACCTGAAACTGGGCAGTGCCTTCACTTTCCGAGTAACAGTGTTGCAGGCCAGTGGAATCCTCCCAGAGTATGCAGATATCTTCTGTCAGTTCAAGTAAGCTGCCCCTTTGCTCTGCTTACCAGCTAGCTGCTAACTGAGTGACATCCTTTGTACATTGTAGAGTGTTACATATGTGACAGATTAGCACTCTTGAGAGATAACGACTACCAGTCTCTGAAGGAAAATACTTTCATCACTGGGGATGAGAGTGAGAACCAGAAACCTGCACTGGAATGAAACAGGGTTCTGTGTGTGGGGAAGAGTGAACCATGCATCCTGCTGGAAGGTTCTGTTGTGGACTGTCCTCTGCCAGGAAAATAAGGTCTGATCCAGATAAGCCTTTTTATTAGTCTTTTTAGTGCTCTTCATGCTGAAATGTTTTAATAAACAAGTCTGAAAGCGAATTATCTAGTCATCAATTAAGCCCATTTAATACTTAGAAAAAGGAAAATTTAAACAGTGTAAAGAAGAATAAGTTCTACATCAACTGAAAAAAGCTAGTAGGTAGAGAAAGTGTGACAGCTTTATTTCTCATCCACTTAGAAGCTTGTTCTGTCCTATGACTTTCCTGAGCTGTATGCTCTAGATACTTTCATCTCAAGACCTCCCTAGGAAAACACTTTTTTGTAAATCTTTATTTTTGTTGTTGTTGTTTTTGTTTTTTTGAGTTGGAGTCTCACTCAGTCGCCCAGACTGGAGTGCAGTGACCGCTCCCAGCCACCATAGCCTCGACCTGCTGGGCTCTGGCGATCCTTCTGCCTCAGCCTTCCAAGTAGCTGGAACTACAGGCGCCCGCTACCACACCTGGCTAATTTTTTGATTTATTGTAGAGATGCGGTCTCACCAAGTTGCCCAGGCGGGTCTTGAACCCACGGGCTTAGGCAATCCACTCACCTCAGCCTCCAAAAGCGTGGGATTACAGGCTGAGTCACTGAGCCCGGCTGAATCTTAAGTTTTAAAACCCCCGAACATCAGTGTATTGCTTCAGTGCTTGGAAAGGGCTACAGTACAGGAGAACCAAGTCTGACCCACTCCATACCTAAAGCCCACAGCTTGCCACTGGTGCTACCTCAAGGCTACTTTAGAGTTCTGCCATCTACTCAGTGTGTTCCTTGGCCTTCCTGTGGGTCCTAATGCAGTTTATAACGCATTGCTTTTATATAAGTTTTATCCAAGACCTGAACTAAATGTGATCACTATATAGTAAGCCACTAATATCATTTGCCGTAACTCACAATTATGGAAATATTACCCATCCAGTATTGTTTTCAACTGTTTAATGTGTTTTTGCCAACAGCCTCAAGCTTGGGGTAGTAGAGAGTTGAGTCTGTTATTTGAAACATTCGCTTTTATTGTAATCAGGCAACTGATACATTTTACGGAAAACACCTATCTGGTTAACTGATATCTGAAATGACAATGGTATTTTATTGACCTTTGTCCTAAAATCTCCTAAAAAAAAGAGCAATGTCTCCACCATGTGTTAGCTCTGAAGGAGCGGGCATGTTGACTTGTGTTAAAGACTCAAGGTCTTCTTGGGTTTTTATAACCTCTTATCTGGCCTGTGTCAGGAAGATACAGCTGTAGAGCAATGTGAGTGAGTTCATCTTTCACCAGCGCAACCCAGGATGCATGAACCTTCTACAAAGGCAGTGTTGGGCTGAGCTCGGTGGCTTAGCCTGTAATCCCAGCACTTTGAGAGGCTGAGGCAAGTAGATTGCCTGAGCCTGCGGGTACGAGACCCACCCGGGCAACTTGGCGAGACCTCATCTCTACAATAAGTCAAAAATTAGCTGGGCTTGGTAGTACGCGCCTGTAGTTCTGGCTACTTGGAAGGCTGAGGCAGAAAGATCGCTGGAGCCCAGCAGGTCGAGGCTACGGTGGCCAGGAGCATGCTCCTGCACTCCAGTCCTGGCAACAGAGTGAGAATCCAACTAAAAAAAAAAAAAAAAAAAGGCAGTGTTGGTGGGGTGTAGGTCAGAGATCGGCTAGCACCCAGGGGGTGACTCTGGCAGGTGCAGTGTATTGGTAAGGAGAAGAAAAAATGGAAGAAAAAAAAGTAAGAAGAGAAGGAGAAAGGAGAAGAAAGAAAATAGAAAGGAGGCCCATAGTAAGAATGCTATAGTGCCAGCAGTACATCACATCAGTGATTTGGAGCACTTGGCAAAAGTACGCTTCTGTTCTCAGATTCTGAACTAATTTGTAAAACAAGAGTTCATACTGCTGGTCTCTCTCCCCCATTCAAAATATTGTCTTTTCTCCATTTTTTTCTTGCAGGGGGTGTCCTTCTGATGGATATTTCTATCTAACAATAAACCTTTGTGTTGGGTACTCTTTAATTCTCCAGTTCTTATTTCAGACTAATAGGGAGGGAGTGAGAACAAAAAAAAATCTCACTATCTGTGAGAATAAATACATATAACCCATGGTTCAATAAATATTTCTAGAGTATCTATTATATGTTGAGCTCTGTGGAGAAACACTTGGTGTCTATTAGGGAGACAGGCATACTAATACATTATTACAAACAGTGAAATCATTACTTCTGAGGAAAAATAGGTCTCTAGTGCTATGAGAACACAAAACTGTCAGGGCAAATCAGGGAAGACTTACTGGAAAAAGTGACATTTGAATCCCCTCTTGACTGGGTATTAGAGAGACTCTTAGGCAAGTCCATCATCCACGACTTTAGTACTACCTTATAGAAGCCTGAGTCTGCCAGATTTTTTCCTACACAAAATGATTTCATTATTTTTATTTTCAGTAAAATGCTTCTACAAAGAAAGAGGAGTTCGTTGAATTCATGTCTTCATTCTCTCTAAAGAATTCTTGCATATGCATCCACATAGCTAAGTGATCAGGGTCAGTTAATTTTTCAGTCTTTTTTGAAGTAAAATCTAAAATGCTATCTCTGTGATATGGAAAAGGTTCTTGTCAGGGAAATGTAAATAACTTAGCTCAGTTAAAGAATTTGCTTAAGTGGAATGCTTCTTTCTATAGGATCCAAGTTGGGCTCTTAAAACAGAGATCCTGATGAAATCATTTAATGCAGTGCTATGTGTCTGTTTTTATTTATTAAGCTTTCTGCATCGTCATGACGAAGCATTCTCCACTGAGCCCCTCAAAAACAATGGCAGAGGAAGTCCCCTGGGCTTTTATCATGTGCAGAATGTAAGTGATATGGTCATTTTTGCCATGCGTTTCTTGGGATTTTGGTCCCTTGGCTTTCTGAGCCTAGGAAGGATGAGGTGTGAGCTATTTGCTGTGCATGGGGTCCTTGGTGGAGAGTAGACAATAGAGGGAGTGGCCAGAGCAGTGAGGTCATCTGCCGAGAACTGAGCTGCAGGCCTTCTCAGCTGAGTTACAATAGGCCCTCTGAGTGACATGTAGGTTACTCTGCCAGTAAAATCTTCCAACAGTGTGAATGCAGTGAGTTGTTTTAGCATTTCTGTCCTAGAAAAATAAGCATGTTTAATAAGAGTTCTGTTAAAGTGAATGCATTGTCTTTTGACCCTAGAATACTTATATTGTCTGGTTGCAAGTAATGTCAGAAGTATCAAATACCCTCTATAGCTAAATTAAGATTCAAAGTTTACTTTCCTCGTAACTGATACTATAATTAACACATGAATGCCCTTTACAGCTGTCTTCATATGTGGAGTAAGAAAACATACTTTCTATCTCTTACATGAATTTTTACTCAAACTATTCAAAAGCCATCATCCTCTTCACAATAGCTAACGTTCATTGGGAGTTGATTTTGTGTCATTCCCTGTTCTGAGTGGTTTTGTGTCATTTGATCTTCACCTCTACAACACAGATTCTAATAAGCTCTGTGCTACATCTGAGGTAACAAGGCATAGAGCAGTTAAAGTCACTCACCAAGGCTGCAAAGCTAGGAAGATACAGAGATGGTGGCTCTAACATTCAGGATTTTCAGCACTACATGGAACTGTGTCTCATTTTCTTGCTAACCATGCCTGCTATCTAAAGTAAGAGAGGAAAGGACAACTTCAAAGTTGGAACAAGCAAACACAAAACATGCTTTTTCTTTCTCATGTTTGAACAAATGTAAGCATGCATTTTATCTGATAAACTTGAATCAGCTGCTGTGCACAAGGATTGTGCTGGGGAATGCAGATGAATTACAGATACCCCCAGGAAGCTTAGAATTATGATGGAGGAAATAAAATGCATACATAAACAAGAGTTAAACAAGATAGAGAAACAGGAGGAAAGTACTCATTAAATGCAGTGTGAGTGGAGAAGGGGTAAGTTATTTTCATTAATGGAGAGGTTTTAAGTTATTTTTCTTGTTGTGGGGATGGTTGGGTAGAGAAAGGGAGTTTTCTGAAGGGTGTAGTATAAGCCAGAAAAGGTGGTCAAACTTGGCATTGTGCCTGGCTCGTCGTCCAGTCAGTACATGTTTTTCTTGTTACTATTTGAGCTGGGCCTTGAAGTATAGCAATGATTTAGAGGCATGGATATATAGAAAGGTCTTCCAGGCAGGGCTGCGACCTGAGCCAGTCCACTGTAGAGGAGAGAGCAGGTTAAGGAAGCAGAAGGTGAGTGAGTGAGCGTGAGAGGCAACAGGGGTCCAGGTCCGTTGGGGCAAACTGTGGAGGGTCATGAGTGCCTGAAGCTTGGTGAAGATACTTGAGAATGAAAACCTGAGGGGAGCCCCTGTCTGTTGTGCATAGTAAAATATCCAGCAGACACTGGGCACACAACAGTACTGAAGTTCTGATGGAAGCAACAGTGTGTGTTTTCTTATCTTAATCTTAGTCTCTCTTGGCTTCATTCCTCTTCAGATTGCAGTGGAGGTCACAGAATCATTTGTGGATTACATCAAAACCAAGCCGATTGTATTTGAAGTCTTTGGGCATTATCAGCAGCACCCACTTCATCTACAAGGACAGGAGCTTAACAGGTTTGCTCCACATGAGCAAAGATTGTTGTTGTTGTTGTTGTTGTTTTAGTTTCTCAATTGCTGGGAAGGAAGAAATCTTATGAGGGATTAAGATAACTAAATAATAGTTTTTTGTTTTTGTTCTTTGAGTTGGGAGTCTCATACTCTTGCCCTGGCTGGAATGCAGTGGCACAATCACAGCTCCTCACGTCTTCCAACTCCTGGGCTCAGGTGATCCTTCTGCCTCAGCCTCCCAAGTAGCTGGGACTGCAGGCGTGTGCCACCAAGCCAGCTTATTTTTTTATTTTTGCCGAGAGAAGGTCTTATTATGTTGTCCAAGCTGGTCTTGAACTCCTAGACTCAAGCAGTCTTCCTACCTCAGTCTTCCAAAGTGCTAGGATTATAGGCGTGAGCCACCATGCCCGGCACTAAATAAGTTTTGTATATTACCCTATGTTTCCACTTTAGAAACTTTACCACCTTTTTCTAGCCACATAATCACTAATTTTAGATAGAGCAAGTTGAATTTTGCCCAGGCGATTTTGAATATAATCTTTCTGTGGGAAGAGGCTCTGATTATGGTAGAAAGTTGAGGTAATCAGGATATAACATGAAAACTGTGTATATTTCTCCTAACAACCCATAGCTTCATGAAACAGAAGCTTTAAGTTAAAGCCTTAAGTTTAAAAAACTGATGAGGAAAGCAGCAGAACTTTTTGATGATGGCAGAGTGTCATTATTAACAGAGGAATTTTCTTATTTCATTTATTAGCCAAGACTTACAGGGGGACTTTTTTTTTTGAGTCAGCATCTCATTACGTTACCCAGGCTGGAATGCAGTGGCATGATCACAGTTCAAAGTAGCCTCGAATTCCTGGGCTCAAGCAATCCTTCCACCCCAGTCTCCTGAGTAGCTGAGATTACAGGTGTGTGCCACCACACCTGGCTCGTTTTTTTATTTGCAGAGACGATATCTCACTGTGTTACCCAAGCTGGTCTTGAACAACCAGGCGCAAACAGTCCTCCTGCCTTGGCCTCCAAAGCTGCTGGAATTATAGGTGTGAGCCACTGCATCTGGCTAGAAACTTCTGTTAAACTGTTTTAACCTGTTTCTCTGTTATCTGGTATTATGCAAGAGGTGAAAATGCAAAAGATCTGCTTCATTAAAGGAAATTCAAACTTGCCGTTAATAACACCCAACTCTTGTTAGTCTTGAAGAAGCTTGTTTTCCTTTCTTTGCAGTCCACCTCAGCCATCCCGACGGTTCTTCCCTCCACCCATGCCGCTGTCCAAGCCAGGTGAGCACTAACTCCATCCCTACATGATGTACTCTTGTGGATACATCTCTTTTTCTGAATGACTTTTCAGATAAAAATTGTATTCAAATTTCTACTCCTCCTCTATGTATCCATGCTATTCCTGTTCCTCTTGTATATATCTGACAGGAACTTGAATTTTTGATTCCTGATTTGAAATAAAAAGTAAGAAACAATAGAGTTCTATCTCTGTCAGTTTCCTAGGCTTCCTGTTGCAGATTTTTCCTTGTTCCTAATCTCTCTGCTTTGTATGTAACTTCCCATAACTGTCAGGTGACTGGGCATTTCTTTGCATATTAAATTTATTTATTCTGCATGTTCAATTATCCTGTTTTGATTTTTCTTTGTTTATTTTTGTCCTTTCTCCTCACTGTCCACTTGCCAAATTCCCACCCTACCCTGTGCTCATTCTCCATCCTCTGTATTCCATCTCCATCTGCCTTCAGACCATGAGAGAAAGATTGAGCTGATTCGGTTTCTCGTGTCTGGCTATGTGAATGTGCATGTGCTGGACACGTTTTCTGAGCACGCCAGTGTGCTTGCATCCTCCGCTATTGCCACCTTCCAGGATGAGGCTGACCCATTGCCGCCTTTTCTCTTTCTGCCAGTTCCCAGCTACCAGAGCGAGAGGGTACCCAGACGAGATGGTTAGTAGCTAAAGTAGCCCCACCTTAGATGTAGAACCAACCTCAGGGGCTTGTCCTGAAGCCTGGCAATCTGTGTATGAACTACGGCATTTCTGGTTGCTACTTGAGCAGAATATAGAGTTCAGCACATTGTCAAGGCCATATCCCATTTCCTTCAGAGAGATTTTAGGAAGCACCTTATCTACTTGTGCCTCTTCCACATCACTGTAAGGGTGAGAGGCTCCTTGTATTTGTTTATAATCATTCTTTGCCATAGTACTTTTAATTTTGCAGAGTTTCTACTAGTATTTGGTTTCGTTTTAATACTTCTGGTTTTGCTTTCTGACCCTTAGATGACTGCCAGCATCAGTAACCCTATTCTCTTCCTGACTAGCTTCAACAATACATATGAAATTCACTTGGGGTGAACACTGTTGACAGGCTATACATTTGAACCATGCTATATGATTCATAAAGCCCTTTTATATACATTATGTTAGTGGATCTTCATGATACCTTTTCAAGTTAGCAAGCTAAATATTGTGATCCACGTTTTATAACTGAGGAGACAGGCTCACAGAGGTTAAGCAACTTAACTAAAGTCTCATAGTCTCAGTACAGTTAAGAATAGAGAATTTAAATCTAAAGAAAACATGTAGCATAAGATCATTTACAGAATCCTGTCTTTACAAATTAGACCAGTGTCTCACAACTTTGTCCTTACGTCGGAATCTCCTGGAGATCTTCAGCCCTTACAGAGGAAGGACTGTTACCTACCCCCAGAGATTGTGATTTAATCTATCTGGGGTGTATGCTGGGCTTTGCTATCTTAAGATCCCAGGTGACTCTTCTGTGCAGGGAGGTTTAGGTACCATTGGGGTGGAAGAGGGGTTTTACTTCACCATACCAGCTTTGATTGAGCCAGGGTGTGTGGGCTTTCCAAGCACTCTCTCTCCTACTTTATTGCAATTCTCTGCATGCCACAAAATGTGAGATCCTAGAATGGGAAGGTTTTTAATGGTATTATGAGCACATTTGTTTTGCACAAAACCTGTTTTCTCATCATTAGAGACAGTTTGTTGAGAAAGAAGATTTTGACTCTGTTTTCCTTGTTCTCTGAATTTAGAAGTATTAACATAGTTGTTATTGAAATTTCTCTGGGTCTTCTGCATTAAAATTTATCCCCTGACTCTTGCTGCCTTTCCCAAGTGTGTCCTTAAAGACTGACATTAGAGAAGCTTATACTTTTGCTGAGTAATCTTGGACCAGATTTTGACATTTTCTAAAAACTTTTAAAAGTTCCAGCCACCAAGTTAAACACCATGAGCAAAACCAGCCTTGGCCAGAGCATGAGCAAATATGACCTCCTTGTTTGGTTTGAAATCAGCGAACTGGAGCCTACAGGAGAGTAAGTTCAACTTAATATATTTTTAATAAGGCAGAGTATTTCAAAATTAGGAAATGTAATTTTGAGTCTCTCTTTTTATATTTAGATTCATGAATCATTGTCAACTTTCAGTTTTGAATTGAATTTTGGTGGTCTTGGTATTTTTCTCTGAATCACATGATAATCAGAGAACTGACTATTCAGTGTAATAATTTGCTTTTTTGTAAACAACAGCAAGATCATGGAGACTGGCACTTTGTAATGAGGGTTTTATTATAGTGGGTTTTATCAGTAGTAAAGCAAAGGGAGCATATTACATAGAACATGGTCAAGACTTACATTATGCATCTCAGTAAGAGAATTGCAGGGCAGAATGTCTCCCTAGACCAGAGTTTTTCAACCTCAGCACTATTTTGGTCCAGTTAATTCTCTGTTGTAGGGGGCTTTCCTGGCATTGTAGAATATTTTGCAGCATTCCTGGCCTCTACCCACAAGGTGCCAGTCACAACTCCCTCCTAGTTGTGACAACCAAAAATGTATGTAGACATTACCAAATTTCCCCCAGGAGGCAAAATCATCTCCAACAAAGATCTACTATCCTAGATCAAAATGATCAGTATCAGCTTACTTTCCCTCTATGAGCTGAGTTAGGGTAAGTGATAAATGTAATTGTTGTTTATAGTTGTCTAAATGCTTTTGAAAAAACATGAATAAAAGAGATCCTACTCCTAAAACAGAGGTAAGGAGCTATTTCAGTCAATGTTAAGGGTAGGGGTAAATGATATCCTAATGTTCCTCTATATGTAGTGCTGAGAATTACTGTCACGACCATCACCATGAAACATTTAAGTTCCTACTGTGTGTAGGACACTGTGTTAAGTATGGCTGTATCAGTCTTGTACGTAGTTGTCAGTAGTGACATTGCTTTGAGAAACTTGACTTTCCATGGACAGAACTATAATGTGATTATAACTTGCATTATAAGGAAGAGGTAGTTACAGTAATTGTTTCTACTGAATTAATTGATTTCTGAATCTTAAAAAAACTATCTAGAATCTGAAATTATCTATTTCTTATCTCCTGTCAATTGCCATTGCACTGCTACATTATTTATTGAACATTTATTATGCAAGAGGGTGGAATGTAACCAAAATATGTTACTGTCCTTTGAGCACGTAATCTAGTAAGGACTATGAGGCACAGATATGTGGAAAGGATTAGTAAATGCAAATGACTGTATGATTAAATGCCAAAATAGATGAGGAAGAATGGGATCAGAGTTTAGAAAAACAAAGACCACCAGGGACTGTAGCAACCCGGGAAGACCTTGTAGATGAAGTAGCACTTAATTCTCTCTTTTGCATTTCTATATTTTTAGGTATATCCCAGCTGTGGTTGATCATACAGCAGGCTTTCCCTGCCAGGGGACATTTTTGCTTCACCAGGTACGAATGAGGAACAAGATAGGCCTAGGAGGGAACACCAGAAAGCATTTAGAAGAAGAAACATAACTCTTTCTCTGTTTTTTACCTCTGTTTTGAAGGGGGGGGGCATTTCCTTCTGTCCTGTCCTCTTTTTCCCCTATATTTTCTTGTTTTAAATTCAAGGGATAGATGTTCAGGTCTGTTATGTAGGTATATTGCATGATGATGAGGTTTGGGCTTCTGTTGAACCTGTCACCAGGTAGTGCATATACTACCCAGTGGGTGGTTTTTCAGCCCTTACTCCCTTCCTCCCTCCCCCATTTAGGAGTGCCCCAGTGTCTGCTGTTTCTTTCCTCGTGCTTGTATATATTTAGTGCTTAGCTCCCACTTATTAGGGAGAACGTGGTATTTTATTTCAGTTTTTTCTTGAGGTTGCTTTGGCTGTTGGGGCTCTTTTTTGCTTCTGTATGTATTTAAGCACTGTTTTTTTCTAGGGCTGTGAAAAATGATGCTGGTAATTTGATAGGGGCTGTGTTGAATCTGTCTATTGCTGTAGGTCGTATGGACATTTTAACAATATTGATTTTTCCAGTCCATGAACATGGAATTGTTTTCCATTTGTAAAAGACAAAAGATTTATACAATCTGAAGAAAAACCAGAATATGTTTTTCCATTTGTTTGTGTCATCTTTTATTTCTTTCAGCAGTGTTTTGTAGTTCTTGTTGTAGCAATCTTTCAGCTCTTTAGTTAGATGTATTCTGAGGTATTTTATTTTTTGTGTATGTATTATGAATGGAATTGTGTTCTTGATTTAGTTCTCAGCTTGAACATTGTTGGTATATAGAAGTGCAACTGAGTTTTAAGCAGGGATTTTGTAATTCTAGACTTTACTGAAGTTGCTTATGAAATCTTTAGGATTTTGTAGATATAGAATTATATCATATGCAAAAAGAAATAATTTAATTATGTGTATATTTCTTCCTCAGACCTTGACTTATATTTACCCTTGCTTTTGTATATAAATGTATTTTAGAATAGCTGTTTTGAAAAAGCATTTGTTTCATTCACCTACGATATTGGTGCAGCTGCTATGTCATTTTTTACACTTTTCATTTCATTATGTTTGGAAGCTGTGTGCTTTCACAGTCAAAAGTACTTAATGGGATTAATGGGGTAGAAGATGAAGGTTTCAATGGACTAAAAATCTGCTTATGAAACGTAGGTCCCCCTTTGGTAAATCAAGAATAGCTCAGAAATGCTTATGACCTAGGTGGGCATAGGAGCTGAGGTCACCATACGCTGGGACATACAATCAGGGCATCTGTTCTTACAACCATATCAGAACCTGACTATTCCTCAGTCCCTGACTCATTTCCTTTTGTTTTGAATAAGAGTGTGGATAGCATCTTCCCTTTCTTTCCATACGTCTCCTTCCTGCCCATTTCTACACCATAAAATTCAGAAAACAATAAATAAGAGGAAATGATAGATTACCCCAGAAATCTATCAACAAGCAAAAGGAAATGATAAATCGCAACCCTGCTTCATTACCTAGGGCATCCAGCGGAGGATCACAGTGACCATTATCCATGAGAAGGGGAGTGAGCTCCATTGGAAAGATGTTCGTGAACTGGTAGTAGGTGAGTACATGCCATCATCTGAGGACGAAGCCAGGATGTTTAGAGATTTTGTTGTTGTTGTTGAGTTGGGGGTCTCACTCTGTCACCCACGCTGGAGTGCAGTGGGACGATCATGGCTCACAGCAGTCTCAACTTCTTGGGCTCAGGTGAGCCTTCCGCCTTAGCCTCCTGAGTAGCTGAGACTACAGGCACACGCCACCACACTCGGCTAATTTTTAAAAATTTTTTTGTAGAGACGAGGTCTCACTATGTTGCCTAGGTTGGTCTTGAATTCCTGGGCTCAAGCAATCCTCCTGCGTCAGCCTCCCAAAGTGCTGGGATTACAGGCATGCGCCACCAGGCCTTTTTTTTTTTGAGACAGAGTCTCATTCTGTTACCCAGGCTAGGTGCAGTGGCACAGTCATAGTTCCTAGCCTCAAGCAATTCTTTCTCCTTAGCCTCCCAAAACACTGGGATTACAGGCGTGAGCCACTGCACCCAGCTTGAAATGTTATTCTTCCCTGACTGCGGCACAGGGAATGTGTGGAACGCTGTGCTGGAGAATACAGACTAAGGGAGGATACAGAGACCTTGAGTTTGAAACCAAGCATTCTTGTTTCTCAGCTCCTTACTTAGTGATGTGTTATTCATCCAGCTGTTATTTTGCTCAGTTGCCACGGTTCTGTGCTAGAGACTGTGGGAGGGCATAAAAGAAGTCCCTGCTTATCATAGCTTGCAGTTTAGTTGGGGAGACAACATATATATGTGCAAAATGGTTGGTGAATAAATACCAAAATGAAGACAAGAGAAAAGGCCTGTGCAGCCGGGCTCAGTGGCTCAGCCTGTAATCCCGCGCCTTGGGAGGCTGAGGTGAGTGGATTGCCTGAGCCCGCGAGTTCGAGATCCGCCTGGGCAAGCGAGACCTCATCTCTACAATAAAATCAAAAAATTAGCTGGGCGTGGTAGCGCGCGCCTGTAGTTCCAGCTACTTGGAAGGCTGAGGCGGAGGAAGGATCGCCGGAGCCCAGCAGGTCGAGGCTGTGGTGGCCGGGAGCGGCCACTGCACTCCAGTCTGGGCAACAGTGTGTTACTCCCAAATAAAAAAAAAAAAAAAAAAAGAAAAGGCCTGTGCTAAGAGAGTTAATAAGAAAAACAACCCAGGAGGGCTGAACAGATTCAAGAGAATTTAGAGGGGCTTGGTTTTTTGTTTTCCAGACATAATCATTTTGAGTAAGAGAATCAGGAATTTGTCCAATATGCAAATGTCTAGAAATCATGGCCTGAGTGGGGAATTAAGACATATCGGTTAAACAGTGCAAGTTCAGAATGAAAGTCTAAGGCAGGGGTCTGGAACTTTTGTTGCCGTGGACCTCTTTGACAGTGGTGAAGCCTCAGAATTATGCTGCTAAATGTAAAAAATACTCACAAAACAAAGGAAACTAATAATATTGAAATACAATGATTAAAATATTAAACTCTGCTTTATTGATGCATTAGGTAACAAGATCTAGCTGTGGTTCTAGTTACCATAATTTCAAAGTGGTGATGAATGAAAAATATATTTTACGTTATAGTGTGATATGGAAACATCTGTATAGCTTCCCACATTGAAAATAGAGTCATAGTGTTCATTTGAAAATAGAGTCATAGGATTTGAGCACAGTGGCTCACCTCTGTTATCTCAGCACTTTGGGAGGCCAAGGTGGGAGGATTGCTTGAGCCCAGGAGTTTGACACTAGCCTGGGCAACATAGCAAGATCTTGTCTCTACAACACATCAAAAAATTAGCTAGGCTTGGTGGCATGTGCTTATGGTCTTATTTACTCTGGAGACGAAAGCAGAAGGATCGCCTGAGCTCAGGAGGTCAAGGCTACTGTGAGCCATGATCGTGCTACTGCACTCCAGCCCTCCAGCCTGGGCAACAGAATGAGACGCTGACTCAAAAACAAAAATCTTTTTTTTGAAATTATGGTAATTAGAACCACAAAAAAAGGAAAAAAAAAGAAAACGTATAGGTTCTACTGGGAACAGAGACACAAGCACTGCTAATTTCCTGTGGTTTATTGCCTTCCTTATAATTGAAGGAAATGCCAATTTTTAGTTAAAAGTTTGTGGAAATAAAGATGTTATTTTTTTCTCTATCCAAACTCACAGATCCCCTGAATTGTATCCACAAATCTTTGTGTCTCCATGGATCAGATTAAGAACCCTTAGAAGGGAGATTATACACTACCCTATGGGGCAGTGGTTTTTAAGTTTTTTCAAAATTATGTTTACATAGGACACTAATATCCAAACAGAAGAGATGATTTCTGATCCTAAAGGGTGGGGGGCTGCGGGGGTGAGATGCAGAGGCCATAGATACTAAGGCTTCTCTGAAGAACTCTATGATTTATTTATTTATTCTACTTAACAAACTCTTCTATAGTGTTTACCATGTGCTAGGTGCTTTTCTTTTCTTTCTTTTTGGAGAGCAGGGTGGGCAGGGGAGAAATAGGGATTCTCGGAGTAAGCAGGGAGAAGGGAATTCATTTCTTTGTCTGAACCAGGAATCATTAATAAACAAGGAATCTAATGGTGTACCAATCAGCCCCAC
>CAUYQG010081558.1:0-17577 GCA_963574415.1 Tarsius wallacei | reverse complement strand
CGCCCAGACTGGAGTGCAGTGGCCGCTCCCGGCCACCGCAGCCTCGACCTGCTGGGCTCTGGTGATCCTTCCGCCTCAGCCTTCCAAGTAGCTGGAACCACAGGCGCGTGCTACCATGCCCGGCTAATTTTTTGATTTATTATAGAGATGAGGTCTTGCTTGCCCAGGCGGGTCTCGAACCCGCGGGCTCAGGCAATCCACTCACCTCAGCCTCCCAAAGGCGAGGGATTACAGGCTGAGCCACTGAGCCCGGCTGGCAATAACACTTTTAAGCATAACCCAGGACTGGGATTGCTAGAGCAGAGTGTAGACATATGTTTATCTTTATAGTAAACTCTCAAAACAGTTTCCTAACAGAGTTTACTCCATTTACTCATCAGCAATATATGGGAGTTGCTGTTGCTTCACTCAATTTGGCTTTTAATTTTTGCTACTCCGGTCAGTGTGTAGTGTTGTCTCATTGTGGTTTTGATTTGCCTTTTCTTGATGAATAATAATGCTGGACATCTTTGCATATGTTAATTATCCATTTAGAAATTTCTTTTGTATGATGTGTCTCTTAAAGTTCTTGTCCATTTAAAAAATTGGGTTGACTTTTTTGTTATTAATTATAGGCATTAAATATCTTGGATACTAGTTCTTTGTCAGATATACGTAATGCAAAGATCATCTCCCAGCCTGTGACTTACTTCTTTACTCTCTTATGATTATCTTTGATAAACAGGATTTTCTAAATTTAATTTTGTCCAATTTATCACTCTTTCCCTTTATGATTAGTACTTGTGAAAATGAAATTTTACCTGTATCTAGATTGTAATTTATCTCATTTCTTTCCTTTTAGTCTTTATTGTTTTATTGTTCTCATTTAGATCTACAATACATCTAGAATTATTTGTTGTATATAGTGTGAGAGAGAGGTCAAGATTTTTTTCTAGTTCTTTATTGAAAGATCATTCTTTTCCCTATCAAATTGTATTAGTGCTGTCATCAATCTGGTGGCTGTATATGCATAGATTTATTACTGGATTCTCTATTTCATTCCATTAATATATATGTCTATCCTTACATCAGTACCATACCATCTTGACGACTATAGCTTTATAATAAGTGCTGGAATTAGGTAGTGTCAGTCTTCCAGTTTTGTTTTCCTTTTTCAAAATTGTTCTGTCAATTTTAGTTCTTTTATCTTTCCATATAAATTTTCAAATCAGCTTGTCAATTTCCACAAAGCCTATTGGGATTTTGAATGGGATGGTATTGACTAGATCAGTCTAGAAGTAACCGACATCTTTACAATAGTGAGTCTTCCAATCCATGAACATTCAAGTCTTTTAAAAATATCTCTCAGAAATGTTTTGTGATCCTTATTTAATGTAGAGGTATTGTACATATTTTTATACCTATATTCATTTTTATGTGCCTGCAACTGGTACTTTTATTTTTCCAATTGTTTGTTGCTATTATATGAAAATTTAATATTGCCTCCAATTTTTTTTTTTGCATATTTTTCCTGGATTTTCTAGATACACAAAGACAAATTTACTCCTCATTCCTAATCTTGAAGACTTTCATTTCTTTTGCTTGCCTTATTGTGCAATACTGGTATTGTTTCTTCCTTGTTTAGCAGACTATGCTAGTGAAGCCATCTGATATTGGTGTGTACTTTGTTGGAAGACTATTTATGAAATTGATTTCTTCAGTAGATATTAGAGTAATTGTATTTTTAAAAATTTTTTCTTGTGACAGTTTTGAGTGATTTTTAAGTAGTTTGTTCAGTTCATCTAATTTGTCACATTTATTGGCCTTTTTAGTGATATGCTCTTATTATCTTTTTAATGTACAGACTCTACAGTGTTGTGTCCACTGTCATTTCTGGTATTATTGATTTGTGTGTTTTTTTCTGTTTTCTTCATTGCTTTTGCTGGACACTTATCAATTTTCAATCTTTTCAAAGACCCCATTTGGCTTCTGTTGCTTTCTCTTTATTTCTCATTTGTTTTCTATTTTATTTACTTTTTATTATGTCTTTTTGCTTACTTGGCTTAAATTACTGTTTTTTCTAGCTTCTTGAGATGAAAGTTTAGATTACTGATTTTAATCTTCTTTTTAATTGCATGCATTTAAAGGTATAAATCTTTCTCTAGGCATTACTTTAACTCAATCCCTTATATTTTGTGTTATAGTTAGGTTAAAAATATATTCTAATTTATATTGTGATTTCTTTTTTATCTATATTTGTTTTTGACTAATTAAACAATTGGGGGTTTCTAGTTACCTTTCTATTATTGCTTCCTGGTTTAATTCTATAGCAGGTAGAGAACACACAATGTATGATTGCAATACTTCCAACTTTGTGAGACTCACTATGTTCTATTTGGTGAATACTCCCTGTGCACTTAGAAGGAACATGCATCTTGCAGTTGTTGAATATGTCCTATAAACTTCAATTAGGTCAGATTGGTGTAATGTGTTATTTAAATCTTCTATAAATTTACTAATTTGTGTATATGAGTGTGTGGATATGTGCTTGTTTTATTAGTTGCTGAGAGAAGAATGCTACAAACTCAAACTATTATTATCCATTTAGGATTACTTTCTTTATTCATTATGAAATGTCCCTTTTTAAAATTTCTTAGCTTTTAGAAAGTCTACTTCGTTATTAGCATAGCTGGACTATTTTTTTTTCTTTTTTGGTTAGTGTTTTCATGATATATCTCTTTCCAACAATTCACTTTCCATTTATCTGTGCCATATATTTAAAGTGTTTCTTGTAACATATATTGTTGGGTCTTTCTTTAAAAATCTAGTCATGAGATGTAATTTGTAGACAATAAAATTCATCTGTTTTAGGTGTAAAATTCTTTGAATTTTGACAAATGCATAGTCATTTAGCTTCTGCCACAGTCAAGACCCTTTGCAATCCAACTGTTCCATCCCCAGGACTTGGCAAGAGCAATCCGTTTTCTGTCCCTGTAGTTTTGCCTTTTCCAATGTGTCACATAAATGGAATCCAATAGCACCAATCTGCCTTTTTTCCACTTAGCATAATGCACTTCTGTTTCATCCATGTTGTTGCATGTATTGGTAGTTTGTTCCTTTTTATTGCTTAATAGTATTCCATGATATGAATGTACCACAGTTTATCTGTTCACTGGTTGATGGGTAATTTCTAGATTTTTGCTATCATGATTAATATAAACTATAAACGCTGGGCTCGGTGGCTCAGCCTGTAATCCCAGCACTTCGGGAGGCTGAGGTGAGTGAATTGCCTGAGCCCGCAGGTTCAAGACCTGCCCGGGCATCTTGGCGAGACCTCATCTCTACAATAAATCAAAATTTAGCCGGGCATGGTAGCGCGCGCCTGTAGTTCCAGCTACTTGGAAGGCTGAGGCGGAAGGATCGCCAGAGCCCAGCAGGTCGAGGCTGCGGTGGCCTCTCCCGTCCACTGCACTCCAGTCTGGGCCATGGAGTGAGACCCCAACTCAAAAACAAAACAAAACAAAAAACAAAACTATAAACATTCAAGTGCAGTTTTCGTTTCATTTCGTTTTGTAGACACAGTGTTCATCTCTATTGGAAAATAACCTTAGAAGTAGAATTGCTGAGTTGTGTGTGTCTTTTTAAGAAACCGGAAAATTCTTTTACAATTCGGCATCCCTGCCAATATCAACAGCATTGAGAGAGTTCTGGTTGCTCTGCATCCTTGTCAGCACTATATTGTCAGTTTGTTTGCTTTCTGTAGCCATCCTAATAGGTATGCAATGGTATCCCACTGTGGTTTTAATTTGCATTTTTGTACTGATTAATGATGTTGAGCATCTTCCATGTGTTTACCTGCCATCTTTATATCTTCTTTAATAAAGTATATCAAACTTTAAATGGGTTGTTTGTTTTATTATTATTGAATTGTGTGAGTTCTTTATATGTGCTGGACACCAGTCCTATGTATTTTGTCAATATGTTTTTCCAGTCTCTGGTTTGTCTTTTCATTGTCTTAACACTGTCTTTTGAGGGAGGAAAAAAATTAAGTTTGATGAACAACTTATCATTTTTTTCTTTTTATGGTTTGTGTTTTTTGTGTCTTATAGGGGATTGGTTCTTTTAACTTATCAAATTTATGGGCACAGAACTGTTCATAGTATTCCCTTTTATCCTTTTAACATCTGTAGGGTCACTGGTTATGCTCCATTATTCCTGATATTGGTAATTTGTGTGTGTGGGTTTTTTTTTGGTTTTTTGTGTTTTTTTTTTTTTGTTTTTTGTTTTTGGTTAGCCAGACTAGAGATTTATCAATTTTATTGATCTTTTCAAAGAATCAGCTTTTGGTTTTTCTTTTTTTTCCTCCTGCTTTTGTTTTCATTTCACTAATTTCTGTTCAAATATTTATTATTTTCTTCCTTCTATACTTGTTTTAGATTTAATTTGCTCTTTTTTTTTCCTTCTAGTTTCTTAGGGGAGAAACTTAGGTTGAATTTAGGCTTTTCTTTTTTCTTAATACATGAATTTAATACTATAAATTTCCCACTAAGCATTGTTTTAGCTGTCTCACAAATTTTAATATTTTCTATCTTCATTTTCATGTAGTTCAAAGTATTTTAAAATTTTCCTTGAGGCAATCTCTTTGACCCATGGGTCACTTTGTCTAATATCCAAATATTTGGTAATTATCCAGATCTACTAAATGTTTTTTAGCTAAATTCTTCTTACCAGCTTGTAGGACACCCAGTGTCTACCCCAGGTAAACAAATGCTCACGTCCTATCTTTCTTTGATTTCAAGTCATCTATTTTTCCCCACATTTCTAGCTACTTTTTTTTTTATTGTATTAATCATTAGATAGGTCTAACAGTTTCACCCTTCTGCCTCCTGAGTGTCATTGGTCACAATGGACATTGAGAGAATCAGTGCAAATCAATCCACTATCTGGAGTCATAACTTGAAGCATGTACTCTACTGAGTGTGATTCAATGGTAGATTTACCATGCTTAGGGCAAAAAACAAAAACCAAAAAAAATTCCACAATAGATAGTTATTTTTTGGAAAGTTAGATATTAATAACCAAATATTCCATCCTTAGATCTACTTAGAGGAAACTTTTATATTTAATGGAAAAATTCAGCATTTTTTTATACTTCACAAATGAAGATAAAGCAAATGCTTAATAATAAAAACAGCTTTAAGATGATCAGACTTTCAAAACTTGATTAGCATATTTAATTTGTAAACTCAGTATTTAGAAGTCATTTTGTCTGGGCTGGGCATGGTTTATATTGACATATCTAAATCTGTGACCCACCCATTTCTCTCTTACCATTTTCCTTTATCTTAATAGTGCAAGGGATATTTGAAATTTTAGTATTAAAATTTAGTAATTTTGTATTTTAAAAAAGAAGTTCTAATTGTATCATAAGTCCCACTTCCCATAGAAAAGATTAACAAAAAGTCCTTACTGTTTGGGAGAAACTCCCCAGGGAGAGGCTCCATCTTCTAGAGGAGATTTCCTTGTAGGAGCTCAGCCCTTGCCAGTGAGTGGGTAGAATTTTCTAACTCACAGGAGCTGGACATTTCTATATACATTTCCCTTACATATTTCCATCTAGGTACTGACAAACCCTAAGTTTATATCTCTAGCCTGGGCTTCTACCTGGATCTCCAGACTTATCTGTCTCCTTGAGTATTTTTACACTTAGATATTGCCTTAAACCATTCACGCTTCCATAACAAAATACCTGAGACTGGGTAATTTATAAACCAAAGAAATTTACTTCTCACAGTCCTGAAGGCTGGGAATTACAGGAGCAGGGCATCAACAGATTTGGTGTCTGGTGAGAGGATGCTCTCTGCTTCCAAGATTGTTGCTGCATCATCCAGAGGGGAGGAATGCTTTGACTTCACATGGTAGAGGAGTTAGAATGGCAGAATGGCAAAATGGCAAATGGGATGAACAGCTCACTCATACCTCATGTATAAAGTCACTAATCTACCTCTCAAAGCCCTCACACCTCTTAATACTATTACACTGATGATAAGTTTCAACATATAAATTTTGGAGCAACACACTCAAACCACTTAATAGAAATCTCCAACTTGCTAAGCCCATACCTAAGGTCTTTATTATACCTCTATACCCGTCCCCCAATTTTTCCTCCAGTCTTCCTCATCTCAACTAGGGTCAACTCCATCCTTCCAGATGAACAGGTTAAAAACCCCAAAGTCATCCTTTACTCTCTCACAACTGACATAAAATTAACTAGCAAGTCCTATAGCAATTATTAGCAATGCCCCACAAGGCCACACACGTCCTGGCCCCCATCACTTCTGATACTATCCCCTACCACAACTGCCTTTGCTTCCTGTATCCTAGCCAGACTGGTCTTCTTGTAGCCAGGAGGTCTGTGGTTTGGAAGCAGAGAGGAAAAATACTTGGAAGGGGAGAAGGGGCAACCAGCAGTCTCTCCCATACCATTTAAATTTTGAGATGACATACCATAAAAACCTTTTTGGCCTATTGTGTTCTGTGTGGTGATTAAAGTATGTCTGCAAATTCTGATACTCCTTTCATCAAGAGGTAAGTCTAATTTCCTCCCTCTTTTAAATACAGGTGGGCCTTTATCTCTAACTTAACAAACGAATGCTGCAAAAGTGATGGCATACGACTTCTGAGGCTAGATTAGAAAAGACTATGCATTGTCTGCTGATTTCTCTTGAAATGCTGGCTTTCAGAACCTAGTCACTATGCCATGAAGAAGAGGAGGGAGCACACGGAAAGGCCACATGATCTAACATTCGCCACAGATCAATGACTAAGTGATTCTGATTTTTCCTTTTTTGGGTTAGGCAATAAATAGGACTTAGCCATGCCTCTTACCACCACTTCATATGCTGAAGGGAATGAAGGTTATATGAATAATAGGTAATTGTTATTAGAAAAAATATACAACAAAGTTGAAGTTCTTGAAGAACAATGGTGATGACTTTCTGCATATTTTCCTTAACTTACATCTCCCTCACCATGTCATGGATAATACTTTAAAGACTGAGACCTCTATATCACCAAATAACCACCTTTATCCTCATGCCTACAGTTATACCAGCAACAACTCTGACCTCCAACCTAGATCTAACTACCTGTTTCACGTTTCCACTTGGATTTCTCACAAGCACCTCAATAGCAACATGTCCAAAACTGAATTCATGATATTCTCCATCCCATAGATCGAGTCTTCCTGGATTTCCTACTTCAAGGGGTGGCTCTACCAACACTAATAGTACCAGTTGTCCAGGTCAGAAATCTGTCTCCTTTCTCCACTGTTGTATTCCCTGCACCTAACACAATGCCTGGCATATAGCTGTTACTTAATGAATAATGAATGACTTCACTTTTAATGGAAACTGCTATTAAATCAGACCCTCAACTTCTGAAAAAGCAATGAAATGGATTATGGCTTATCCAAAAGCCAAGCAAAATCTCCAGTGCCTCTAAAACCCAGGCTCGTTACATCATGCCAAACCTACCACTATTTACTCAAACAGTTGAATGCCTTCTAAAATTCCAATCATTACTGTGCATCAACATGCAGTTAAATGAATGAATTGATTATAATTTTCTCTGCTCTACCAAATTTCTACTTCTCATACTGTGTCTCATGAATGTGTGTCACTGCTGCAAAATGAACATTAACTGTGTATTCAGGGCATTTAATGGCAAATTTGAGTGAAATGTAGATATCTCGATAGGAAAGATTTCTTTGAGCTCTACTAAGCATTTCTGAAAGCAAATTGTGTCAGCAGACTGAAATTACATGCAAAATTATCTAAACTACTCACATGATAGGCAGTCATACTTTGTAGTAGATAGTGCTTTCAAAATGTAGGAACTGAAGCTGAATAATCTCAACCTCTGGTCTAATTATCTTCAATCCAAGTCTCTGCCTATGGCTAAAGGTAAGGAAGAAAAATAATTACAGTACACGATAGCTAGTGTGAGACTTCAGGTAGCAATGGAGGACACTATCACAGCTCTGACTGCACATGAGACAAGTTCTGAATTTCATCTACTATTTTTTTTTTTTTGAGTTGGAGTCTCACTCTGTCACCCAGACTGGAGTGCAGTGGTCACTCCTGGCTACTGCAGCCTCGACCTGCTAGGCTCCAGAGATCCCTCCGCCTCAGCCTTCCAAGTAGCTGGAACTACAGGCACATGCTACCACGCCCGGCTAATTTATTTATTTATTTATTGTAGAGATGTAGTCTCGCCAAGTTGCCCAGGCGGGTCTCGAACCCGCGGGCTCAGGCAATCCACTCACCTCGGCCTCCCAAAGCGCTGGGATTACAAGCTGAGCCACTAAGCCCGGCCTATTTTTTAGACTTTCTGAGTACTTATTGTGATAAGAGACGCATTATTCCTTGACTTGGTGTATGACGTCACTGTCCTTTGGATTGTATAAGCAGGGTGGTGTATACTTTGGAAGGACTGAGTAGGCTTCTTACACTTTTCATACTCCAGACCACCTTAATTACATTAACCAGTTGTTGGTTAACTAAATCCGTTGGTGGTATATCACTAATCGTTCAGCCATTACACCTTGAGGGCAAACAAGTAAGCCCTCAGTCACCTGCTCTCTTATTTGATAATTTTCAGCTGTACTTTTGACTGATCCCACAGGATCCTGGAAAAAATGATGAAATCTGCATATAGATTAGAACCTAGCAGATAACCCTTCAATTCTAAAAATAAAGATCCAGGGTATTGTGACCATTTGAGTAATTCAATAATTTAAGAAATAATTTTTCTAGGTATGGTAAGAGTACAGTAAAAACAGATTATGTTCCATTTCAGAGTGGTGGGGAGATGAAAAAAAGGGATGTGCCTCTTCTCTCTGTGGTTAGCATGTTGCCACATTCCCTCACTTACCTCCTTTCTAGGCCACAGATAAGTATTTCAAGACAATAATAGCTAGCATTTATTAAGCATTTACTCTGTCCCAAGTACCTTAGATCAGGGTCTCAACCTCTACACAGCTGACATTTAGGGTCAACAGGCAATTCTGTTATGGAATGTGTATTTTTGTATATGGTAGTCCCCCTTTATCTGCAGAGAGCAATAAATTCCAAGAACTCCAGTGGATGTCTGAAACCCTGGGTAGCACTGAACCCAATTACCTAAAACTGTAATGAGTTACCCGCAGTGTGAGGTGAGACGGCAAAATAAGCACACATTTCTCTTTCTTTATAATTTCTCAGATAGAAAATTCGTTCTTACCATAGATCTTAGCAACTTCAGCATATGATTTTTTCCCCCTTTGAGAACTTTTACCTTTTCACGTAAAGCACTTTATGGTTTCTTTTTGGCATAGCCGAATTGCCAGCATCACTACTCTTGCACTTTGGCGCCATTTAGATTCCAAATGGGACTCACTCACACGGTACTTAGGTTTTCAAGAGGGCAACTTGGAGCAGGAGCACATTGGCAAGGCAAGGTGACAGGTGTGGCCACGAGAGTGCACACCAGACTTCCAAATATGGGGAGCACACTTAACCATGGGGCCCCAGCTGTTGCCCTCAGAAAGTAAAAGAAAGTTTACTTGAACACAAGCACTGAGATCCCGTGACAGTCAATCTGATAACCCAGACAGCTACTAAGCAACTAACAGGTGGGTGGCAAATACAGTGTGAATAGGCTAGGCAAAGAAACGATTCATGTCGTGGGCAGTGTAAGACTTCCTCATGATACTCAGAATGGCACATAATTTATATATAAAGTGTTTATTTCTGGAATTTTCCATTTAATATTTTCAGACCATAGTCTGTGGTTCACTGTGGGTAACTGAAACTAAGGAAAGCAAAACCTGGATAAGGAGGAACTACTGTATTTAGTAGGATCCCTGGCCTTCAGCTCCACCCCACATCCAGTTGTGACACCAAAAATGTCTCTAGAAATCACTAAATGTTCCCTAACAGGCAAAATTTACCCCAGTTGACAAGTAATGCCTTAGATATATAGTTTATTTAATCCTGAAGCCAACTCTATGAGGTAAATTCTAGTCTCTACTGGACAAGTGAGAATATAGAGGCACAGATAGGTTAAATAACTTGTATAAAGCCACACAGTCGGTAGCAATACAGCTAGTATCAGGTCTAAGATAGTCTCACCCCAGAGCCCCGAGTCTCAGTTGCTGTCCTGATATCAAGATTTGATCCACTCGTGACTTTAGGGCTTAATGAGATGAGACTTGGTAGGTCAGTCCTTTCCAGAGTTGCTGAAAACTGCTTCATCAAAGAGAATTGGTCCAGGGATTGAAAATAACTTGGAAGAGAAAAGAGAAAGATCTCCACCTATGTATACCTAGCCCATGGTAACTTAAAGAAGATATTTGTAAAATGGAGGATCACCTATGTAACCTATGTATGAATAATCTAAAAACCCACAACTTAGTAACTTTCTTATTCTATCACCTAAGTCACTTTTAGACCAAGTAGAGTAGATGCTGAATGTAACTTAAGTGCCTCCTCTCAACAGAAATTTCTGGCCTGCCAGGCAGCATAATTCTCACATTGAATTCCCTCCTGTAATTGGAGATTTATATCTTCCAATTACAGAATTCCATTTGCAGATGACCCTTGTTAAAATGCTAATATCCACATTAAGCTCTGTTAGTCTTCATTTAAATAAATTAATCAAATTAGTTAGTGAATCATTTAGCAAGCCATTACAAGTAAATTACAAAACAGGAAAGTTGTGATGGCCCAGTCAGGGGCAGGGAAATGTGGTTACAAGGTATTGTGCAGGAAAGCCATACCTATTGCTGGAAACTAGTCGTGTGAGACAGTGCAGGGCAGAGCATGTGCTGAGCAGAAGGCAGGTGAACAGCAGTGAGGGAGGCATGGAAAGTCAGTCCCAGGAAACTTCACCTCCTTGCTCTCCTTTCCAGTTTCCTATTTGATAGTCTGTCTGATACCCCAGAGTTCTTCTCTCAAAGTGCAGATTGGTTAGCTCATCCACGACAGGCTGCAGAGCAGACATGAGTCTACACAGCAAAATATGAGGGGCTGAATTCTATCCCAAGTGGCAATGCTCTTCCTTGAATTATCTATACAAACTGCTTTCTACCTTAATGACATATGGATTTCCATGTGCAGAAAACCTAAGCCTGAATCTGCACTACTCATGGCTTTTCACAGGCTTCTCCAAACATCTTGCAAAACAAAACTTCACCATATTCTGTGGGACAAGAAACTTGGAATGAGGATGCTCTATCATTTGCTGCAGATGCCACCCTTTGGGCAGGAAAATCTTCTCTTGCTGTCTTCTGTAGGGAGGCAAAAAGGAATTCCATTCCTTCTTTCCCTTGCTAATTACCTCTAAACAAAAGGGAGTAGATAACTACTTGTTTTCTTTGAACCAGATAGTATTAGACAATCACTACAAAAAAAGGCTTCCTATCTGGAAGTGCCTATTGTGAGAATTTTTCTTCAAAAAAGGAATGAAGAAATAAAATGCCACTGAAAATTAAAGTAGGCTCTATAATTAAGCTCTTTAAATCTGCTCAAAACAATTTTCAAGCATTCAAATGCTAACAACTTCAAAAATATGAACAGACAAGAAAATAAGAAGCAACGTTCATATAACAGGAAAAAATTTTATTGTGGAACTCTTAAAGACCAATGACTACAAAAGACAGGGAGAGAGAGAGAGAGAGAAAGAGAGAGAGAGAGAGAGAGAGAGAGAGAGAGAGAGAGAGAGAGAGAGAGAGAAAATAAAACCATCATGCTGATAAAAAGCTAGGTTGGGTGGTTAATTACAAGAGTGACCAGATAAATCTTACACAAACACATCATAGAGGCTTAGAGATGGAAAGTTGGTCTATATCTGACCAAACTACCTTGCCTTTTGAGAAAACCGAGTGAAAAGATTAATGTATACAAGCCTGGATTTTTAATAAAAAGTTGTATTTATTATATTTTGCAACTATGATCTTTTAAAAGGGTGGCCTTAGAAAAATCTGCTTTGGCAAGCAACTGCAGAGGCTCCCGTGGAGAGGAAGTGAAAAGACTGGGCATATAAACAAGGGCTGCTGGCACGTTCAAAGCGCAGGGGATAGTTCACACAGCAAAATGTAGTCCTAAGTAAATGGGTTTCAGGCAATTTCAGTGTTAAGATAACATCATTAAGAGTAGAACAGATTGTGCTCAAACCCTGCTGTTTATAATTAACACGTTGCTTCCAAATACTCCAGGGTCCCTGGTAAATAGTCTTCTGCTCACATCCACCCAGACCAATCAGAATATTTTCATCAGATTCCATGCTGGGCCAGCACCTGTTTGGACAAATCCAATAGAGCCAAAGACCTCCTTTCCCTGGCCAGCTAAGTAGCTGGAGGAACACAGCTTGGCTTAGTCATTGTCACAGTGTCCATATGGCTCTGAAGCTTGTTTTCACAAGAAATCATACAAGTATTTTATTATGTCAAAGTTCACCGTCCTATAAACAAAAACAGATAATATGTTAGCATCCTCACCCCAGATTGCTCAGCTTTATATGATTCTGAGAAGTAAATGCAAAATAATTCACAACTAATGCTAAACAATCCTACAGTGCTAACAAGTGCACCATGATAGATCTGACACTAATTTTTTAAATGTCACCAGAAACAATTTTTTCTAAAAGTTTTTTTTGCCAAGCACCAAGTTTGCCTTTCAAAAAAAAAGAAACAAAGTTAGAACTATTCAATATTCTATACTTCAACTGTACTACAAAAAGTTTAGATTTCATTTGAAAGCGATTTGCTTTTTGTCTAATATTCAGAATAATTAGAGATGCAAAAGTATTTAAATCTTCTTTGCTTCTGAACATTGTTTATCTTCCAAAACACCTGTTTTATCATTACATAATGCATAGCTCATCTGTCCTCATTTGTAGTTTTCATTCTTTTCAGTCTTTTAATGCTGGCTGACCTGTGTATGTATTGTAACTAAATCTGTATAACCCAAGAATACGATACAACAAACAGACGATATGAATGTATATTTTTGTACTCTGATAGCAGGCAGAATAAAATAGCAGAGAGAGACATGTAATTATTTTCCTTTCACCAAACTCATTCTTCACTATAAATATTCAGACTTGGAAGTTTATTATTTGAATAAATGGTCAAAATAATTAGATATAATGATCTAGCAATAAGTATAAAATTAAAGTCTTAAGTATTCAATTCTGCAAAAATAATCATCCATGTGAGAACAGGCTTTTAAAGATTCACTAATTACATGCTCTTATTTATTAAACCATCATCAATTAATGTTTTTGTCTATTATTTTGTAATACATTGTCTAAAAAAGTTTCTAGGCAGATGATTGACATAATTTTTTTTTTTCAATGTGGAATGGGGAGCTATAGAAAACACATTTAAAAATAGCTAAAAAAGAGATGGTATGGCTATTGTGGTACCTAATGGTGGACTGAAGAATATAATTGTTTTATTATAATAGTGCCTCTTTGAAGAATACTGAACCTTTCCAAATGATATAAAGCACTGCCAAAATAATCCTGTTATCATTAGTAATGATGTAACAAAAAGTTGCTTAAACTAAAAAACAAAACTTATGCATAAAGACAGAGAGGTATGGTTGTTAAATAATAAAGCCATTTTATTTTTTTATTCGGCTCTAGAATCATCCATATATATTGGCAACAAAGTATTTCTAACCCATGATTTTTAAAAAATGACACTATATTACTGAAAAGATGTTTTTTAGAGGATCTTAGACAGGAAACAGGTATAGTAGACTACCGTTAACCACCAACGAAAAAGGTGAGTGGAATCTGTACATCTCTCCAGGCATATTCCCCACAATGACTTTGGGTCATATGGTTACAATGTTGTGTTACTGGTTTGGTTTACGGGGTTTTTTGGCATTGGATGAAACAGAAGTTTTAGGGAAACTAAGATTAAAACAACTTAAATTCCAACACAAGGAGAATCCCTAAATTACTTAATGGAATATTACACAGCCACATGAAATGCTCACTAAGAAGGTGTACCAACAATATCAAGTGAGAAAAGGAGACCACAGACTTGCAAATACGAGGGGAACCCCAAAAAACTGGAACTTATTTAATTAAAAACCTGTGTATTTATTCTTACATGCTTAAACTTCAGTCATATTCAAAATACTCTCCATTTGAGGCAATACATGTATCAAGATGCTTTTTCCACTGCTCAAAACAGTATTTGAACTTGTCAATTTAGGGATGCCTTTTAGTGCTTCTGCCGTTTTTTTTTTTGTTGTTGTTGTTGTTGTTTCACCTCTCCCACATCAGCAAAATGTTTCCCGATGAGGACTTTTTTCATCCGAGGAAACAAAAAAAAAGTCACTTTGGGCAAGATCAGGTAAATAGTGAGGATGGGACACAGGGGTCAACACAGTGTGGGCAGGCAGGTGTGCTGTCATGATGGAAAAACCAGTCAGCTGTTTGCCACAACTCAGGACGTTTCTTCCACACATTGTGATGCAACCTTCTCAAAACTTCCTGATAAAAACTTTGGTTGACCGTTTGATCTGGAGGAACAAATTTTAAGTGGCCTGTCCACCAAAAGATAATTCTGGGATTTTTGGGTCCCCCCCCCCCATATGTCGTGACAGCTACGGAGAAATGTTTGTCTAATGAACTATTACTAGAAGAGAGCACCAATAAATGAAAATGCTGTGATGTTTGTGGCACGACTCCTTTATTTTTATTTTTTTGAGTCAGGGACTCTCATTCTGTCGCCTAGGCTGGAGTGCAGTGGCACGATCACTATGCTCATGGTTCATGACAGCCTTGACCTCCTGGCCTCAGGCAATCCTTCTACCTCAGCATCCCAAGTAGCTAGGACTACAGGCATGTACCACCATGCCTGACTAGTTGTTTTTTATTTTTTGTACGATGAGGTTTCTTTATGTTGCCCATGCTGGTCTCAAACTTCTGGGCTCAAGCAATCCACCTGCTTCAGACTCCCAAAATTCCTGGGTTCAGGTGTGAGCCACCACACCTGGCCCCTTTATTTTTTTGAGAAATATATTTGTGTTACGATAGCATAATTTGTGTAATAAAATTTTCTTTAACAGAATGAATGGAATGATTTTAAAACATTAAGAAACCTAAATGTATTCGTTCAAAAGAGCTTTGCTATACTCCATTTCTACTCTTTGCCACTGTTCAGTACTCATGCAAACTGAATCATACAGTAAGTTTTAGATTTCTAAAAAAAACTAAATTAATCAGGAATTGAATATAAGATAATTCCTTTAAGAAATATTTATTGCCAAAAATTTATTGTACCTCTATCATTCCTCCACCCCTGATATAAGTGACTTGCCAATTGATCCCATGGAAGAATTTATTAGAATAACCAAAGAATCAACATCAAAAATTATGTCACATATTCCAAAGATAACATTGTGTTTTAAAGTACTTGAAGACAAACAATCCACTTTAAAGAAAGTTTCAACTTACAAAGAGACTTCTGACTTTGTTGTATGTTCTCTGGCGTTTCATGGCTTCACATGCTATTAGATTCATGTAAACACAACTGTAAGACTTTGGATAACTTTTATATTCTACAGGAGAGTCTCCCTCCCACAGAACAAAAGTGAATTATTTTCTAAAGTAAGCAGCCAGAAAAAAAACAGGGCAAACACAAATCGTGCTGGCAATTTTTCTAAGAGTAATTCTGAGAATTTAAAATATTTTAATAAAGTAAATTATATGGCATATATTTAAGGATCTAATTATGCCTTTACTCTTTTATTTCATTTTGTTGATTATTTTATTCTGTATTAAAATACTCTTTTCCTATAGGATAGTATTTTACTTCCTTTGGTTTTAAGGGTAGTTTAAGTTTGAGTTTGTTTTTTTTAAAATTTGGTTCTTCTGACAACTTCAACCATATCACTTTACGCTGCAGCCTTAAGTTATCTTACGGTGTCTTCCCACTGACTATGGAGGAAAACAATTATAAACTGGTAACTACCATTCACATTAAGAACATCAATCTTGAAAAAAAAAAAAAAGAAAAGAAAAGGATTGGCAGTAGTGGGAATCTGCCAGGGGAGGGGGGAGCACACCTCGTCAACAAGGGTACATCCATAATGAACATTTATATGCCTAACCCTGAATTGTACCTCATATCTTTAAAATAAAAAATAAAATAAAATAATTTTTAAAAAAGAACAATGCAAGAACAATATTTAACAAGCTTCTCAGTTCATCTGTTATCTGCCTTCTTACTCTACCTCTACATTCTGTGTTCCCCTTCTGGAATCAGTTTCCTACTGCTTCTCTGTCCAAACTTTTCTACTGCTCCTTGGTCCTCTTCCAAGCTTAACTGAAACTTGGCTTCCCACAAAGGACACAGTTTCTTTGATTCCTTCCAATGGAAGTTCAACTCTCTACTGTACCCCAGACAGTTCTGTCAGGTGGGGTTGACATCCTTGTGCAAAAAGCTCTACTCCTCTGAGACTTGGACCATTCTGTTCACTACCTTGTCACCATACCCTTGTCAACATCCCTTATAAGGTCATGGAATAATTAAACATACAGTTCAGTCTTCCTTTTCATCCCAAGACCTCCATCAACTGAGTGACTTCACTGCACACTTCTCTTTCTCATCCCAATGACCTTCTTTAACATTCTCATGATGATACTCAAAAAAGCTCTATCTCCGAAGACATATTTCAAATCCTCTATTTTCTGATCCCCAATATCTTCCCTTTTTGCTATCTGGAACATCTTGGGACAATCAATTCACAAACTCCCTTATTTTCTCCTTATCTACAAATATTTACTGAGTATCTATCTATATGCTAGGCGCCACTTTACTTCCTCCTTCCTGCTCTTCCTAGTTTAGATTCCATGGCTCATGAGGTCAAGTGTTCACTTGCTAAGCATCTACTGAACTCACCTGGCAAAGCCCCAATACTATGGTGTGACTTCAATTATAATTCTTTGCTATCCTAGTTTCTAGCATATGGAATGCTGTTGGAACAGATCCCAAGTCTCACAGATTGGTGCCACTGTAAATTCAAGGTCAAAAACCTCAGCAATCTCAACAAGTTGCTTTCCTTATAACACTTTCTTCTTTTTTTTAACCATTACAAAAGTTTATTTAACAAAAAGTTTAATACAAAAATGTACATGACCTGATTTTTACATCAAAGTAAAACAGGCCCTAGGGAGAAAGGACATGGACTTGTCTGCTGAAAAGCCATTTATACTCGTTTCAAGGCTTCTAACATGGTGATACTATTTCCTCGTATTACCACCATGCCAATATTGTTCTGTTGTCCACTAGATGCCATCTCCACACATTTATCTATCACAAGATTCATAAAGGGGTCAAATCCCCGTAATATTCCTTAGACATGTCTGCCACTATTTAGTTTCAATGATAACTTCTTGTCCATTAAAGTTTTTCCTAATTTCTTGTGTATGTGCAGTATTTGACACCATCATTTTCTTACACTGTTTACCAATACTAACCAAACCATAAGACTTTTGTTTTAAAGAGTCAGACATCTTGTTAAGTATCATCATTGC
>CAUYQG010081552.1:0-18521 GCA_963574415.1 Tarsius wallacei | reverse complement strand
GTTATGTGGTACATAGTGGTGTTTTGATACATATAATGTACAGTGATCCTATCAGGGTAATTAGCACATTCATTATCTCAAACATTTATCATTTATTTTTGTTGGGAATGTCCAATATCCTCAAAGCAGATTTTTTTTTTTGAGTTGGAGTCTCATTCTGTCACCCAGACTGGAATGCAGTGGCACGTTTCCGACCACCGCAGCCTCGACCTGCTGGGCTCCGGTGATCCTTCCGCCTCAGCCTCCCAAATAGCTGGAACTACAGGCACGCGCTACCACGCCCGGCTAAATTTTGATTTATCGTAGAGATGAGGTCTTACCAAGTTGCCCAGGCGGGTCTCGAACCCGTGGGCTTAGGCAATTCACTCACCTCGGCCTCCCAAAGTGCGGGATTACAGGTTGAGTCACCGAGCCTGGCCTCAAAGCAGATTTTTAATGATCATGACCTTATATCTTTTTTCTGTAACCTTATTCTATTTTTTATTATATTTTTTCTCTTGACTTTAGTGTATTTATCTTTATTGTTTATTGTGTTTTAGTAATATTGTTCCACAATATTAAAATTTAAAATGTAAAAGAATTTCTTTTGTCAGGTAAATATATTCTAGATAGACACTTAAATTTATATAGGTAAGGTCCATTTAATCATACTTAGACATTGACAATAGTACTACTATGCTTTCAAGTCTGTGCAAATATAAAGTTTTCAAGGAATCAGTTCTAAAATATCATTTGAAGTTATACTTCCTGTATCTATGATTAGTGATTAGAGATTGATGTGGAGCACAAGTCATTAGTCTTCTTTGCATAGAGGAGTGATAATTGTGGATGGTACTGCATTTAAAGTCAGAAGGGTTACAGCAGCGTTAGGGTTAGTAAAATTTCAGTTTGAGTTTTAGCTAGTGAAATTTAACCTTACATTCAGCTTACTGTGAGTCTTGTGACATTGGCTATTACTTACTCATTCTGAATAATTGTTGTGTTATTTCTGAAATGAAATTAATGACACCATCATGAAAAAGACGATGTATGCAAAACACCCTTGTATGTTGACTGACGCTCATTTTAAAAAATAAAAAAATCACCACTTTTCCTGTGATGGTTGATGCTATGGGATCAAGTCCTAACTGTTTCCTTAGGTGGAGTGGAAGCCACATAAGATGGGGCCAGCCGTTCCGACTACGCCACGTCACAACGGGGAAATACTTGAGTCTCATGGAAGACAAAAACCTTCTACTCATGGATAAAGAGAAAGCTGATGTAAAATCAACAGCATTTACATTCCGGTCTTCCAAGGTAAGGCAGAAAATATCATTTTGGATTTCTTGTAAGTGTAGCCCCATCACATTTCCTCTGATGTTAGAGATGTGAAAAGAAATGACGTGAGCATGCTTCACTTGTACTTCTAAATTTCCAGTTTCTCGTCCATCCATTCCTCTCCAGTAAAAACAGTTTCCCAAACCACTAAAATCTGTCCAGGTGCTTCACTTGGTTTATCGTTCTTTGGTTGTCTACATATAGCACATCCATCCAGCTCCTTCCTGCTTTCTTAAGTCTTGACAGTATAGAGTTCCCACACAAACCTCATGATATGGTTGTAGAACAATATGAAGATAAAGCATGCCTTATTTTTTTTTCTCAAAGATACATTTACACATCTACTCTTATAGACAGACATTTCTTTTTGGTGCATTAAATCACTTTTATGATAATTGTGTATTTCTGTTCATAATTTGATGAGGATTGTGAAACTTGGGCGGGTTGATAGGGATGATATTGAACTACTGACTGACTAGCTTTTGTCTTAGAAAGGCAAAACTTTATGTTCCTGTGTTTTCCTTTTATTTGTATTTCTGAGATTATTATATACTCATCTGGATATAGGCATCTTCAGAATGTTATTCAGAACTCATTTTTTAAAACTTACTACTTTGTTTGCTTTCACTGTTAGAAAATTCTAAGGATTCCATCACCTTTCCTCATATGTTATATTCTTCCTCAATTCAAGTTGAATTTTTTTTTTTCTTTGAGTTGGAATCTTATTCCATCAACCAGGCTGGAGTGCAGTGGCATGCTCATGGCCACCCCAGCGTCGACTCGCTGGTCTCCGGTGATCCTTCTGCCTCAGCATTCCAAGTAGCCGGAACTACAGGCCCATGCTGCCACACCCGGCTAATTTTTTATTTATTGTAGACACAAGGTCTTGCCAAGTTGCCCAGACTGGTCTTTAACCTGCAGGTTCAGGCAATCCACTAGCTTTGTGTTGGGATTACAGGCTGAGCCACCGAGCCTAGCTTCAAGTTGGATTTTTGATAGCAGCTATTAGATTAGAATAAGATATAAGTACTATGTATAATGTAGTCATAGCAAGGTCATGATTTGGATTATTAGGACTAATGCAAGCATTGTAAAGCTTCTTTTAAATCTTTGGATTAGGATTAAGTTTATACTTTCTCTCTAGAGATTTATATGTTGGGTAAAATTTTCTAAATATTTTATAAGAATTAATTTTCTAGTTAAGTAAAAACTTTTTTCCTAAAAGACCAATTTTCTGTATGCTCAACAAATTCAGTTTTGTTGATCTTATAGTGGTGTCCTATCATGGCCTAGGACTAGCAGCATAAACACAAATATTTATTGAAATTTGAGAGTGTCCCACAGAGCTTGGATTGCACTTGTCACTGGATGCCACTGGCCACTTTCTTTTTGCATTAGTGTCTAAGGTTCAGACTTCTCCAGTGAGTGCAGACAATAGAGAATTAATTTTGCTAACTAGGAAAATAAATTCCTTTCAGTAAACTCTAAATAATATAATTCACATAAATAATATTTGACTTGCAGGAAAACAGATTAATCATTTAGAGTAATAATTGTAACAATCATAAGAATTTAGTGATTTATGGCTACTTAAATTATTTTTTAGTCCTTTAACCATATTTCATTTCGAATGATTTTGAAAGCAATACACGTTAATGTTAGAAAGTTTAGAAAATACAGAAATATGTATAGGAGATCTATAACTATCTAAGTGGTCAATGTTTTGGTGACTTTTCTTCTGAATCTTTTTCTTTGACTATGTAAATATGTAAACAGTTGACCCTTGAACAATACGGGGGTTAGTGGTCACCGACACAGCCACCCCCATACAGTTAAAAATCCAAGTTTTGACTCCCTAGAAACTTAGCCACTAGTAGCCTAGTGGTTACTTACTAGTGGTTGCTAGTAGCCTTACTGATGACAGAAACTGTTGGATAACACATATTTCAAGTATGTTAACATTTTAAAAATATTCTTACATATGCATGAACTACTATATTCTTACATGCATTAAAGACTGTATTCTTTCAGTAGAGTATGCTAGAGAAAAGATAATATCATGAGGAAATCACGGGGAAGAGAAAATATATTTTCTGTTCACTGAGTGAAAGTGGAACGTCACAAAGGTCTTCATCCTTACTGTCTTCACGTTGAGTAAGCTGAGGAAGAGGAACAGTGGATCTTGCTGTCTTAGGGATGGCAGAGGCTGAAAAATATCTATGTATAAGTGGTCCTGAGCAGTTCAAATCTGTGTTTTTCTAGGGTCAACTGTACATTTATGAAATATATATGTAGTTTTATATTTTTTCCTTATTTGATGATATGTAATAGGTATTTTTATATTTTTAACAGCTTCGTATTATCCCAGTGTATAGGTATATACAATGATTTATGTAGCTATTGCCCTTTATTGTACTTTTCAATTGTTTCTACAGTCATATAGTCCTATTTATATCGTTTCCTCTATATTTACTATTATAAATACCTCTGAAACCAAAGTAAGTGGTGGGGAGACAAGAAGGAACTCTGAAAAGACAGTATCTTGAGCGAACATCCCTGATGCTTGCCTCTCATCACTCCTGCTCTGGACTCTGCAGAAAGGGTGGAGATACCTCTGATTCTGTGAGTTAGCTGCAGAGTTCTGGGAAAGGCAGCCAGTAGGTCTTTTCTCTTCTTCTGTGAAAACAGGCAAAGCTGGTAAAATTCAGTGGCTATTCTTACACTTATATACCTGCTTGTATGGGCCCGCAGAGTAGCTCTCCTATGGGATACTTGGGTGGCCCGTAAGGTGGGCGGTACTGGAGGGGCCGAATTGCTCCCTGACTCTGTAGCTGGAAAGCACAACCGATCTCACTGTGAGAAAACTTACTGCCCTTCCTCAAGTCTAACTCTCAAGGGACAGGAATTTGCTAGTTTATCCACTGATGGCACCTCAGCCCCCAAAGAAAAAAGATTCAACCCACTCAAGAGGAACTAGGTAATAATCTGATGGTGGAAGCCCTTTCCAAGTAGAAAAGGTTGTGTTTGTTAAAATGACATTAAGCTTTATGGCAGTAAGTTAGAAAAACTGGAAGAGATGGATGTCTTTCTAACCAAAATATAATTCATCCAAATAAAACCTCGAAGAGGTAGAACACTTTAACAGGCATATTACAATGGAAGACATTGGAAAGATGTTCCAAGTTGTAGTATGTTGAAAGGCGGAGACAAGAGGATCCCTTGAACCTAGGAGTTCGAGGCTGCTGTGAGCTATGACACCACTGCTCTCCAGCTTGGGTGACAGAGACCTTGATTCCAAAATAAATAAATACACACATACATAGACAGACAAAATATATCTGACAAAAATTGGAAGAAAAGAGGAAGAGTGAAAGGTACCCTGAGTGTTCCAATTGCCTTCTATGAAGCAGAAGTCACATATTTTCTTAAAACTGAAGTATCAAGTAACAGAAGCATAACAACTTAATAATAAAATGGCAAATATACTGAAAAATAATAAACTTTATGAACACAAGATGGTGGAATAGAGAGAAGTTGGTGAGAGAAAGAGGAAAACGCCACCTTTATCATTGTACTTAACATAACCTAAAACAAAGAGAGAAAGGGTTACATAAAGAATCTGAAAGTCAGGGGACACTAAGTTATCTCTGCCTCAAACCACCTGGCCAGGGTGGTTATAAATAGGAGGCTTGCTCCCATCTTGCACTCTTAGGCTGGTTGGTTCGTTCATTTACCTCAGGCTATACGGACTGCCATAGGAGCCTGGAGCTGTGTCCTTGTCCCCTCTGCACTTTACCCAGTTGAGGTGCCATCCCACTTCTCCCTCCACAAGCTCCTATGCTTACCTGACACTACTGTCTAAATGTAGTCTCCAAGAATCCTACTTTTGCTGCAGAATGTTGAACAGAGTCCATCTTGGTCTGTTCATTCTTCCTGTAACAATCTTAATCCTCCTTGAGGTAAACAAATGCCTCTGGCAAAACAGATTATTCAACTAATGGAAATTCAACTAATGGAAATGCTAAAGAGAAGGGTATATTAACATATTTCAAAACACACACATATATATATATTCATATATATGTGCATATATATGGCCTTTGATCCAGCAACTCAGTTTTTTTAAATGGGGGATGGAGTGTCTCATGGAAATAAAGTAAAATCTATAGGTAAAAATATTACATGCAAGTTAATTTTGTTATTCTTTGTCATGGCAAGAAACTGGAAAAGACTCAAACGTGCAGCAAAAATTATGCTGTTTTATAATATTCAGAGGTATTAGCTGTCAGAATTTCTTGGTTTAGAAATATATCCAGGAAAATCTTGTTGAGTGAAACAAAGCAGGTTGTAAAGTAATAGGTATTGGAAATCTCATTTTTTTTGTTAAAAAAATAAGTCTTTGTGCTTGTCTTTGTGTATGATTTTATGATTGTTGGAGAAGGATATATATTCATTTTTTAACTTAGAGTAATTTAGAAAGGTCAAAATGGAAGCTGTATGAGAATGTGAGGATAGGGAGAAATTTTAAGTAAAATTAACTTAATTTCTTTTTATTTTTTATTTTTTTATTTGGAGTCTCACTCTGTTGCCCAAGCTGGAGTGCAGTTGTATGATCTTGGCCACCACAGCCTCAACCTGCTGAGCTCGGGCAATCCTTCCACCTCAGCCTTCCAAGTAGCTGGAACTACAGGCACATGCCACCAGGCCCAGCTAATTTTTTGATTTATTGTAGAAATGAAGTCTTGCCAAGTTGTCCAGGACAGTCTTAAAGCCCTGGGCTCCGGCAGTCCTCTCACCTTGGTCTCCCAAAGTGCTAGGATTACAGATGTCAGCTCATATCCTTTGACCCAAATAGTGCAACTTCCAAAAACGAAGTGGTCAGCAACATTAAAAAAAAATTTACAGACGGAAACGTTCAGTTTATGAGTAAAAAACTGAAAATAAACTACATATTCAAACATAATAAAGTAGTTCAAAAAACTGTGATAAATCTAAACATATAATAGAATGCTGCATTATTGTTATCTATCTATTTGTTTATTTATCTGTTTGTTTATTTGAGTTAGGGTCTCACTCTGTCACCCAGGCTGCAGTGTGGTGGCACAATCACAGCTTTCTGCAGCCTCAAATTCCTGGGCTCAAGCAATCCACCTACCTCAGTCACCTGAATAGCTGGGACTGTAGGCACATGCTACCACACCTGGTTAATTTTTCTTTATTATCATATGTAGTATACCCCCTGGATGTCTTTTGGGGGGGGGGGCTTAAAAAGTTGCTAAAACATTTCTCTGTAGGTGATTTTTTTCCCAGTTTTCCCTCCCCCATTCACCATAAATAGAAGTCTTTTGCTATTGAAATGGTGGAATAATAGCTTCAAATAAGAATGCCAGTGAGATTACAAGGATTGTGGACCAAATGACAAGATATAGAACAAAATATTTTTAGGATATAGTTTTACTATTTTTTTTTTTTACTTGGGATTTTCATTCTTGATTCAGAATATCTTTAAAATGTTTTAATATATACACTCTCAATGAAAGTAAGGGTAGCTGTTAACAATTTGTTGTGTGCCAAAAAATGTGCCAAGCACCTTTTATGCATTATTTCATTTAATCCTAATATAACCCTATGAAGTTTAGATACTGTTTTTTAATCTTTATGATGCAGTTGAGGAAACGGAGGATTAAGTAGATGAGTTATGTGGCTGGTCCAGAATTTGAACTTACATGGTAAATCTGAATCCTTCTTTAGTATGAAAATTAAAAAATTTTATAATAATCATAACAATAGATTGAGAAGATCTGTTGTTCACCTGTTATCATCTGACCATTATAGTTGTTCATTGATTAAGTGATTATATCTCTAAAACATCAAGAACTTGCAGTGTTTTTTTAAAATCAAAATAGTATACAGAGTTAGTAATGGAGATGTTATATGTTTAATGAGGATTGAATTGAGAAGAAATTTTTGTGTTCGACTTTTCTCAAAGGGCATTAATAACATAATAGAAGTTTTTATGGGCATCCTTTTTAGTGGCAGTAAGCACAATAGTGAACTCCCTGAAACTTCCTGTGATTAATCATCAGGGTTCAGCTACAGAAGTGGGCCAGTAGGAGACGTGTGTATGAAGGGGTTTAGTATATTTGCTTTATAAGATTGTAAGAGTGGACTAAGTAAGCCTGGCATCTATAATGCTAGTGGTCTGGCAAGAATGTTTTTGAGCAGGCTGGAATCTTTGGACATGGGCTAAGGCTGTTCTTCACAAGTGGTCAGGAAGGGAAAATAGAGAGCAGAATGGAACCCAGGGGCACTATAATTGTAACTATGCTCAGGAAAAACCTAAACCTTTTTAAACGGTTCGCCTGGCTAAGTATCACCCACCCAGGAAAACTTCCTATTTGATTTACTCAAAGTCAACTGATTAGGAACTCAATTGCTTCTGCAAGATCCCTTGACCTTTGCCATATAATGTAACCATATTACAGAAGGGATATTTCATTGTATTTGATGACCCCACCCACACTTAAGGGAAGGTTATTGTACAAGGTGTTAGAGGACTACTTCGAAGGCTCAGTGACCTTGTTTCTTTGATGCTGTGGAAGCCCCATAAAGACCTTCCCAGCATGAGAAAACTTTTTGAAATCCCGTCTCTCCACAAACTTGCCCACCAGAGAATCTCCTCCTGAGGTTTCTGAACGCCAGGGATCAAGAGAGCAATATGTTTTTTACATCTCTGTCCTAGAAATGCTAAGCCTGGCCTGCTTTGTCAGTCCCAGTAATTTCTCTCACCCTGTAACATTTGCAGACCATATTTTATCGTGACCAAGTACTCTGTGCCTCAATGTGCTATCTTCAAGGAATAAATAAGGATATTCTTTTTACTTTTAAATTTTTTCTAACTTTAACCATTGTTTGTCTTAGGGAGACTTGGCTATTAAAAAAATAAATGAGCAAAAACATCATCATTTAATGATAAGGACCTTTTGTCCTATCAGTCACCTCACAGAATAATTTGAATAGATTTAAGGATGATTTTAACTAATACTCGAAGGGTCTTTCTGAACTGTCTTGTCCATACAGTTAGAAATAATTCTGCAGGTCCAGTTTTAGTTTCCTGATGAGTCTTGTTTGATGTATCTAAAGTGTGTCACTTGATAAGGAAATAGTTTTGGCTTAATAATGAAGCCAGTTTTGTATACTCAACGCCAACATGTCAACTAATATTTTTCGAGCCTGTCTTTTATCTTTCTGAAACCATTTTGGTATTCATTTGAAAACTGGATTTTCTAAGCATTCATGAATGGGATTGTTTGAATGCTTATATTGGGAGTAGTTTGTCAGCACATTTTCTATTGGAAATCTGAAGGAATATGTGAGAGAATGAATTTCTCTCTAGAAATTCATTCTTTCATTTATTCGAAAAATCTTTATCAAGGACCAGGCGTTTGCAGATACCGTTCTGATCTTGAGGATATGAGAGATCAGGGTCGAGGAATCAGACATACGATCTTGCTTTTAAAAAGCTGAATGATAGCCAAGTGGAAAAGAAGGCAACTGAGGCACAATTTTTTGGTTTGTTTGTTTTTGTTTTTGATTCAGAGTCTCGCTTTGTTACCCAGGCTGGAGTGCAAAGGCATGCTCACGACCACCGCACCCTGCACCTGCTGGGCTCAGGTGATCCTTCAGCCTCAGCCTTCCAGAGGAAAAATTTTAATAAAGTGGCAACATTACCCTGATAGTGGAAGTACAACATGCTTTAAGAACATAGAACTCAAAGGAGAAAATATCTTTCTAAACAAGACCTCTTGTAGTGAAAACAGTGACCTCTGCAATAATTCTAGACTGTGTTGGAGTTTTATCTTTGAGAATTTTTATAGTTCTCAAGATCTCAAGATTATTCTTGCATTATAGACAGACTATTAAAGTTAAAAATTTATAGGTTTTAATGAATGCTAAGATAATATCGATATCTCAGCTGGGCACAGGGGATCATGCCTGTAATTCCAGCACTTTGGGAGACTGAGGTGAGAGGATTGTTTGAGCCCAGGAGTTTGAGACCAGGCTAGGCAACATAGCGAGACCTCATCTCTACAGATAATCAAAAAATTAGCTGGGCTTGGTAGCTTATGCCTGTAGTCCCAGCTACTTGGGATGCTGAGGTGGGAGGCTCACTTGGGCTCAGAAGTACTAGCCGGCTGTAGTGCGCCTTGATCAAGCCACTGCTTTCCAGCCTGTGTGACAGAGAAAAACCCCACTCAAAAAAAAAAGAAAATTGTAACGATCTCAACATTTAGTAGGAGGTATAAGAATTAAACTTTATAGAGTCTTTTGTGAAAAGTTTCCATTTAAAGACAAAAATACTTACATTACAGTGCTTTTGATGGCAATGTAATCTTCAGATTGAAAATTTTCTGTTGATTTACTTTCAACTTATTGAGTCTTTGTCATACAATTCTAGTCTGATCTTAAGCTGATTTAGTTAATTTGGTCTTTCATTTATTGTTTTCCTTTTTATAGTATATGTTTTAATAATTTATATTTTTGGTTCCCTCTGTTCATTATGCATTTATTTTCTTTTGTATCCTTGGACATATAATAGTTGTTTTAAAGTCCTTGTTTGCTAATTATAAGTTCCAGGCTGTTTTTGCATTGGTTTATATTGCATTCATATATTATTTTTTTTAGCATAGCTCATATTTTCTTATTTCTTCACAGCTACTTGTATTTGATAGTATATTGGCTATTGGAAATGATATAGTGTAGAGACTCTGAATTTATTGTTTTTTTTCTGAAGAGTGATTCTGGTTTCGCAGTTAACCTTATTGAATTGAAGCTGCAGTTTATTTCTCTTTTGCCATAAACAGTTGCTTATATATTTACCTGATTCTTTCAGCTTCCATCTCCTGCCATTATACTGGGTCTCCCATAAGCATGCACAGTTTAGTGGTCAGCAAGAATTTGGATGAATTTCGTAAGAAGATTTTGTGGATAACAATTTCGTGTAGGATTTAGCTCATCTAATTTTCTGGCTGCTTGTGAGCCCTGAAGAGTATCCTCTGATACCTGAAGCCAGAAAGGCAGCAACTTTCTCCTACTTGAGTTCCAGGCAAATTGTGTAGGACATGCCCAAGGCGAAAGGCAGCACTTATAAATTACACTGGGTGCTGTTTGCCTTTAGAGAGAAATCTGCTCTCCAAATTCTTTCTGCGTTCCCTCTCAAGTGCCTTTAAGTAGATTCTGAAAAGTATTCTTTTCCATATTTTGTAATAGTTATCCATGGGAGGATTCATTCAACCAAACGACTCTGCTATTTCCTAAAACAGAACAGCTCAAAAGCAAAATAAAATTTAAAAGGTGATGCCAAAACTAAAGGCCACTAATTTAGATATATATATATAGTGCAGCTAATACAGAATTTTAGTAAGATTGTTACTTGTCTTAATTGGGACACTTTATTTCTAGTAATGCAGGTTCATTTTTTGTTAGATGCTTTTGCCAGGTGTTATGTTCTTGGCTCATGGCGTGCTTTATTTTATGGTCTTTCAAAGTTCTAGGTTTTATTCTATTGTATATATGTACCACATTTTCTTTATCCAGGCTACTTTTGATGGGCATCTGGATTGATTCCATGTTTTTGCTATTGTGAATAGTGCTGCAGTGAACATGTACGTGCAGGTGTCTTATTGGTAGAGCAATTTATGTTCCTCTGGGTATATTCCCAGAAGTGGGATTGCTGGATCATATGATAGCTCAATTTGTAGTTCTTTGAGAAAATGCCACTCTAAAGAAGAAGAAAAGCATGTCCTTTGCAGCAACATGGATGCAGATGGAGACCATCATTCTAAGTGAACTACTACAGAAACAAAGAACTGAATACCACATGTTCTCACGCATAAGCGGGCCCTAAACACTGGGAACAACGGACACTGGGCACTGAAAATGGAAGGAGGGAGGAGGGGTGAGGGCACACAATCATTCATTGGGTACCATGTCCACTACCGGGGGTGAGAGGGCTCACTAGCAGTCCAAACCTCACCTGCACACGATTTACATACATAGCAAATCATCACATGTACCCTATAACTCAAAAATTAAAAAAAAAAGCACGCGGGTTATTTTCACCTGAATTTCTTCTAAGCCTGAGCTACAGAAAATGACAGGAAATAAACGGAGGAAAGAACATGAATGACTTTTGGTCTTTCATTCAGCAAATGATCACACTCTTTTTTCTGATGTCATTTTAATCAGTTTTTATCTGACTCCAGGGTCAGAGTAATTATTAAAACACAGTCATCATGAAATTTCATAATTAAATCTTCTAATCCAGAGAGGGATTTGAACCACTTCTATATAAAGCAAACAGAGCATAACTTTACCATTAATGATTGTATAACTTCTCAAAACACAATCCACAAGCCTAAAATAATCAAGCTACAATCTAATTTCCTTGGATAAAAGAAAAAAAAGAGAATGTTAAGAGGCTTATCTTTCTATTCTGAAAAGATAATTACATTGTTATAATTTCCCCCAGAATTTCATTTTCCTATTGAGAGGGTTAGTATAAGTAGACTAGTAGTTTATCTAGTTTGAATGAAATTGGAATGGCTTACATCTGTTTTATTGCAGACTCTTAGAATTGTGTCTCAAGTTATTTGTATAATGAGTAAATCAACTTAATTGATAATTTTAGATTTACTTAGATGACCTTGACTTTTTTTATGTTGAGAATTCCAACTCTTATTAATGTTAATTTTCAACTGTTTATGGAACATTCACAACAATTTTAGGGTCATTATTAGCACAGTATGCAAATGCAAGAAAAATGTGCCATTTTAAAAAAAAATCCCTTTGTCTATAACTTAAATTTTACTCCATCCATTTTTTTTTAAAGACAAATAATCAAAGACATAGAAGAATCTTAAAGTAAATTTAACAGGGAAATTTAGACCAAGAAAGAATGAGAAGCCGGGCTCAGTGGCTCAGCCTGTAATTATGTGCTTTGGGAGGCTGAGGTGAGTGGATTGCCTGAGCCTGTGGGTTCGAGACCCGCCTGGGCAACTTGGCAAGACGTCATATCTACAATAAATTAAAAAAAAATCAGCCGGGCGTGGTAGCACGTGCCTATAGTTCCAGCTACTTGGAAGGCTGAGGCGGAAGGATCGCCGGAGTCCAGCAGGTAGAGGCTGTGGTGGCCTGGAGCGGCCACTGCACTCCAGGCTGGGCGACAGAGTGAGACTCCAACTCAAAAAAAAAAAAAGAAAGAATGAGAAACTACAGAAAGGAAGTTCATTCACTTTTTCGCTTCTGTTTTAAAGATTATGGAGAACTTTATAACTTTTAGTTCCTGAAGATCATAATTAAGCATGGGAAGAAATATTGAAAGCAAGCATGTTAGAAACACTAAGACAAATAGGGATTTGAAAGAAACTTCTGGTTGGTAACGGGACTGATTACTTCTTCCTAGCAAGGGAAACTTGGCATAGTAGCCCTTTAAGAGTGAGTACCTCTGTGACCCAAGTTGTAAATTTCAGTAGCAGAAACTGAATTACATCTTTGATTAGTTAAAAAAAAAAAAAAAAAAGCAAAAACCCCTAACATCATTATCACCATTATCATGGTCAAAACTAACAAAGTTTATTTGAGTTTATCTTATACCAAATACTCTTCTGAGAACGTCACACCTCATTTATTTTGATCATATAGGGAGGTGCTTTTATTATCTTTATCTACAGATGAGAAAACTGAGGCTTAAAAGGTTTAATTAACTTGCTAAGGTCTTAGAGGTAGTAAGCGGCAGAGATTGGACTCAAAACTGAAATTTTCAGTCCCCCAAACCTATGTTTTTAGCTACCACTAGTGAAAAAAGAGCAACAAAAAAGTTAGCAAGAATATTAAACTTATTAACTGCTGATTGTAAGATCTTGGGCTTGGAATTTACTATTAAGCAATACAAAATTTTATATTAATGGCCCAAATAATTTTTTACTAATATGAATAACTCAAGAATATGTTATGTATTTTTGCAGTTTCTTACTTTGATTTTTTCAGTAGAGGCTAAACTGTTAGAATAGAATATTTTAACATTATTTTAAGGGACTTTGGAGGGCTGGATTTTTCAAGAAATGTATTTATAAGACACCCAGGTTCTACTGCTGTACACTAGTATTTTTTAAATGCTTTCTCCTTTTTTGCCCCCCCTCTCCCTTTAGGAAAAATTGGATGTAGGGGTGAGAAAAGAAGTTGATGGCATGGGAACATCTGAAATAAAATACGGAGACTCAGTTTGCTATATACAACATGTAGATACAGGCTTGTGGCTTACTTACCAGTCAGTGGATGTGAAATCTGTGAGAATGGGATCTATACAACGTAAGGTAAGGTTACAGAAAATTGCGATTTATAACAGTCATTTTTATGAATAAAATATACAAGCACAAGTCAAAAAGAGGTGGCTAACCCTTTCAGCCACCTGCTAAAGTTCATAATTTTCAATGCTAAAGGTCAAATCCCACCATAATAAGCTCTTTGGTTTTATGAGGTAAGTATTGCTGGATGTTATATCAATGACATATTAGATTATGATATTCATATATTTAAGTATTAAGTGAAGAGCTATACAGTTTGTCTTCTGGATTCCAACTTAATCTACCCAATTCTCTTTGTCCTTTATGATGCTACTTGGTCTTTCACTGACATCCCCTTGCTAATAAGACCATGGTCACCCTTTTTGGTAGTGGTGTGATATCCTGACCTGCCCTGTTCCATTCTTTCCCAAAGTTCTAGGCATTGTCTTCAATTTCCCCAGAATGTCACTTACAGCATATTCCTTGCAGCCCTTTAAAAAATATCATGACTTTTATATACCTGGGCCTTTGCACAGACACTCTTCTCTTTGTTATACCCTTGGAAACTTTGTAAAATCTTAGCTGTAGAGTTTTGACAGATGGATACTCTGGTGTGATCCCACACGCTTACCTTCATAGGGAACATTTCCACTTCCCCAAAAGTTGCCCAGTATTCCTTCCCAGGTTGTCCCTGCTCCTTTTCCCCAGGGCACCTGCTCTTGTGATCTTTCTCCACCATAGATCAGTTTCGCCTCTTGTAGAACATCATCTTAATGAAATCCTACAGCATGCACTATTTTGTATATGGCTTCTTTCGCTCTGCAGAATGTCTGTAACGTTATCTATATTGTTCCGTGTTTGGGTCCAAATTGCGAAGCTACTTTTTGAGGTCCTCAGAAGCCAAAGGAAGCAGAGGTTAAACCAAGTCAAGTCTGTGGTCTAAGGAAGGAGGGAAAGAAAAGAGAGAGGATGAGACAAAGGTGTTTAATTGTGACTTACTCTGTCTCTGTGACTAGACCCTGAGACTGGAACCAGGTCTTATTTTATTTTATTTTAAAGATGTGGGGTACAATTCAGGATTCGGTATACAAGTGGTCAGCTTACAGGTAAAGTTTGGGCCTCCCTTTGATCCCCACTTCACCGGGTTTGAGATCAGGGTCCTTATTGATGTTCTGTGCCTCCCGGTCCTCCTTTGGAACCAGGTCTTTTATTTCTGTATTCTCAGCATCTGGCAGAGTGCTGGAACCATAACAGGTGCTCAGTAAATGTTTCTTGAATGAAAACATGTATCTTCAGAGTGTGGAGGTACCTTTGAGTTGGTGAGGTCCCCCATGCTCCCGCAGGCTTGGTCTCCAACTTTATTAGTATTGCAGAATTACCAGCCATGGCGAACTGGGTTAGCATTTGCAAGATGAATAGCAAATGTAGTCAACATTGTGGGAAAAGTGCGGATTTTTATTTTGACGTTGATGTTTGGCGATCCTCCCACCTTGGCCTCCCAAAGCTATGGGATTACTGGTGTGAGCATTTGCACCTGGCATTAAATCGATTTTGAAAACCACATACTACAGACACTTTTCATTATAAAATTTCTAAATAGTTGGAAATAAAGCAAACTATATCCTGCTTCTCAAGCATATAAAGCAGCCGGGCTTGGTACCTCAGCCTGTAATCCCAGCACTTTGGGAGGCTGAGGCGAGTGGATTGCCTGAGCCCGTGGGTTCGAGACCCACCCGGGCAACCTGGTGAGACCTCGTCTCTACACTAAATCAAATAAATTAGCCAGGTATGGTAGTGTGCACCTGTAGTTCCGGCTACTTGGAAGACTGAGGCAGAAGGATCACTGGAGCCCAGCGGGTCGAGGCTGCGGTGGCCGGGAGCGGCCACTGCACTGCAGTCTGGGTGACAGAGTGAGACTCCAACTCCAAAAAAAAGGATATAAAGCATATCAAGTATGTTGTAAGGAACTGAACACCATGAGTTTCCACTATTTTCTTGCTTCATTCTGCTAAATTCTGTAAAGCACCAACCCCTGACAATTTTAATCTTCTAAATGTGCCTCATATTGGTCCCTTCTTCTCCACTCTTTCAAGTCCAGTTCAGCCTTATCATCTCTCATGTACACTATTTCCATGTCCTCCTCATCAGTCTCTCTACCTGCAGCCTCCCTTCCTTCCGTTCCCCTCTGACTTTATGACTGCCATGCTTAAAACCCTGCATGGCTGAACCTTGTGGTAATTCCAATCTCTTTACTATGACAAACCAGATCATTTGCCTCACTTCTGGCCACCTCATCTTCAGTTCACTTCGGTAATGCCTGGGTTCTTAATCATTACTCTACCTCGTTTCTTAACCATGGATTAAGCCTGTAAGTATCCCAGCTACTCAGGAGGCGGAGGCAGCAGGATCACTTGAGCCCAGGAGTTAGAGGTTGCAGTAAGTTATAATCACACCACGGCACTCTAGTCTGAGCAACAGAGTGAGACCTTGAGTCTAAAACCAGACAAACATGGATTAAAGTCAAAATGGGATTTATAGTCTCCATCATAGGCTCACCTGGAGCGTGCCGTTCGAGAATAGTTTGACAAGGGTGATTGAGAAGCTAAACAGTCTTGTTTAAGTTTTTGAAGTGACTTGCGAAATAGACTTTACAGCACATAAAAGAGATGATATAATTAAAATATCTACTATAAACTTATTACTACTTCTAGAACTGACTTCTATATTCGATTCTTATGGGGAGTCTTTGGCGTAGCCATAATATGCTAGGACTTTTCCAGTCTTTACCTTCTAATTTTTCTAAACTTCCCAGTTAGCTGGTATCTTCAAATCTTTTTTTTTTTTTTAAAGAAAGGCAAGTCGGTGATATATTTTCCAGATATTTGCACATTTGAAACTTTCTCTTGTCATTTCATGTGAATACAACTTGCTTGCTTAAAGACTTTTGAATTACTATTCATAGTTTTAATATATTGCACTTAGTGTGAATATTCATGTTTTGCTGAAGAAATATAAATGTATTGATTATGGAGTGATGCCCTAGACCACACTGAGGTGTTAGAAAATGTACAGTTTATACACCATATCACCCTTAAGAAAAAGAAACCTGAAGAACTCTGAATTATGAAATGCATCTGGAACCAATAATTTTTAAACAGCACGCCTAAATCTTTTTAAAGCTGGGAGAAGTATTGTCTGTGGCTTCTTTTTTGCTTGGCTAGTTTCTTTCTCAGGAGCACAGCTCATTCCTGCTCTCTCTGTGGGCTGTCTTTCCTCCCAGTGTCCTGAGTGACCTTTTCTCTACACTTGGCTTGTCAAGTGTGTCTTCCAAAGTGCTCATTTTGTCTTCTTTGGTGCTGCTCTGTTTTTAAGCCCTTTCAGTGCCTTTGAGATTTTAGTTTTCTTGCTTTTTTTGTTGTTGTTACCTCACCCAGCTCACCTTTTTAATCTCAGTTTGCTGTTGTTTCATCTCTTCTGGTTGTTTATTCATGTCGAAGTATTTTCTCATTATGAATTTCAATCCTGTTTCATAGAGGTTGTACCTTCCTTCCTGAGGACAATTGAAATCGCTTTCATATTTAAGGAGTCTTCTACTGTTCCTGTTTTACTTAGCTTTAAACGAAAATCGCAATGATTGCTAGATTTTTATCAATTAAAGGCAGTAAAAGCCATGTTTTAGCATTCTTTTATTTGATAAAATAAAGACGCTACCAGACTTCTGATTATTCAAGAATCTTTCAATTCATAGAGTAAACCCTACTTGGTCATGGTATATCATTCTCTTGAAGTTATACTGGTTTTAATTAACTAGTATCTTTCAGAATTATTGCGTGCATACCCATGGGGGAAATTAATATTTGTTTGTAGATATTGAAATTTGAATTTCATACAGTTTTCATGTTTATTAATTTTCATGTGTCATGAAATACCAGTCTTCTTTGGTCTTTGTTTTTCAGCTTAAAAATATATAAGCCATTCTTGGCTAATGGGGTCTACAAAAACAGGTGATGAGCCATAGTTAGCCAACCCCTGGTCTAGATTCATTTACCATTAACAGTGTCTGTTCTTTGAAGGTTTATCAGAGCTCTCCTGTGAAACCGTGTAGCCCTAGGGTTCTTTAAATATTAGATCTTTAATTATCTTTCCAATCTTTTCTATTCTTTCTTTTTTTTTTTTTTGAGTTGGAGTCTCACTCTGTCGCCCAGACTGGAGTGCAATGGCTGCTCCCGGCCACCGCAGCCTTGACCTGCTGGGCTCCGGCAATCCTTCAGCCTTAGCCTTCCAAGTAGCTGGAACTACAGGCACGCGCTACCATGCCCGGCTAATTTTTTGAATTATTGTAGAGATGAGGTCTCGCCAAGTTGCCCAGGCGGGTCTCGAACCCGTGGGCTCAGGCAATCCACCCACCTCAGCCTCCCAAAGCGCGGGATTACAGGCTGAGCCACTGAGCCCGGCTCAATCTTTTCTAAAGAAACTGGTCTAATCAGATTTTCTGCTTAGTTGAGATGATTCCTTTTGATGATGTATTTTTTAAATTAATTAATTTATTATTATAAAGATGTGGGGTACAATTCAGGGCTAGGTATACAAACATTGATCATGCAGGTACCCTTGTTGATGAAGCATGTCCCTCCCTCCCCTAGCAGCTTCCCCCAACTGCCAGTCCCACCCCCCTTCCCCTGACAGTTTTCCACTACTGCCAATCGCCTTCCCACAGCCTTATAATTGTTCAAGGTCACCTTATGAGTAGAACATATGGAACTCAGTTCTTTGTTTCTGTGATAAATCACTGAGTATGATTGCCTCCAAATCCATCCAAGTTGCTGCAAAGTTCATATATTTGTCCTTCTTTATGGCTGC
>CAUYQG010081550.1:0-25542 GCA_963574415.1 Tarsius wallacei | reverse complement strand
GAGGCGGCAGGATCGCCGGAGCCCAGCAGGTTGAGGCTGCGGTGGCCGGGAGCGGCCACTGCACTCCAGTCTGGGCGACAGAATGAGACTCCAACTTAAAAAAAAAAAAAAAATTTATAAAAGGGCAGCTAGCAAAAGGAGGGTTACCTCCAAGGTCCAACCACCTAACAGCTTCTCAGGAAACAGAATGGCAACCCCAGAGGAAAGGGGCAGTGCTGGTTCCATACAAGCCTGTCTCTTGTCTGTCACTATTGTGGTGCTACCAAAATAAACTTTAAAGAGCTTTGATAATCTTTAATAATAACATTTCTCACTTGTATCAAAATTCTCTTTCCCCAAACACACCCACATCCATTATTGAACTGAAGTCTCCAAGCCAACCCTATGAGTGGGACTCAGAAGGCTGTGATGTATACAGGTCTGTTTTGGTTTGGGTTTTACATTTTCCAGGAGAAGAAAAAACAGAGAGTTATAGTCCAGAAACTCCTCCGCCCTGGCAGGGTGCTCTGGGCTGGATTTCACCAGGGCAGCAGCGAGGGTTGGATGAGGTCGGAGCCAGTGTGGAATTAGCCTACTGCGCTGAATTCCTGAGTGTTGACTCAGCCACAAGACTTCAGAGGGCAGAGCGCTGAATGTGCTAGAACGAGTTACGAATGAGGTGCCCACCACATGTAATTGGGTGAGAGGACTCAGCCTCTGCCCTCAGGGGCTTACAATCGAATACATCAGGAACAGGGCCAACGTTTTAGACAATAGTCAATGAGTGAGAAAGAAAACTGGCACAACTTCATAAATACACGCTTTCGCAACTTGAGCAAATTTGCACATGTGTTTACTTTGTTCTGAAAGTTGCTGAATAAGGCATGATTCAATGAGTCTATGGTCAAATAACCAGGAAAAGGCAATGGCTGGGCAAAAGAAGAGATCCATGAGTTAGAAAAGAACACCAAAATAAGGCCAGAAAGAGTTTGCTAACTGAATAAATAGTTGCTATGAGGATACGTGGGGGTGAGAGGGGTGGATATTAAAATGTTCAGAGGGCCCCAGAAGGTCAAGCAAGGTAAGAAATCCAGGGATCTTTACAGTGTGGGTAGGGAATACATAGGTTTCGACTCACCTAGCATAGACCTAGATATTGCCTTTTTTTTTCAGACTACTTATGAATAGTGTCACTTTGCATTTTCTTTTTCTTTTTTTCTTTTTTTTTTGAGTTGGAGTCTCACTCCATCATCCAGGCTGGAATGCAGTGGCACACTCACCACCACCCCAGCGTCGACATGCTGGGCTCTGGCAATCCTTCCACCTCAGCCTTCCAAGTAGGCAGAACTATAGGCGTGCGCTACTACGCCCAGCTAATTTTTGATTTATTGTAGAGACGAGGTCTAGAATCCTGGTCTCTAACCCATGGGCTGAGGCAATCCACTCGCCTTGGCCTCCCAAAGTGCTGGGATTACAGTGAGTAAGCCACCGAGCCCAGCCTGCATTTTCAACTGTGTCCTTTCTTGGAGGATAAAAGATGTAGTCACCCTACTTCTCAGAAACTCACAAGATTCCTTGAATTGCCAGATAGTGCTCCTCCAGCCAAGCCATCTACACTGGCTTCTCCATTTATACAGCCTCTCCGAGGGGCTGAATACCACCCCATCAGCCCTGCCCAGAGACTGGGAGAGCTCTCGTTTCCTCCCAAGCAGATGGTTACATGTAAGAGCGAATAAAATTTCCTTTTGTCTGGCCCTTTCTTCATCTCTGGTATTAAGCCTGCAGGAGGAACATAAGAAGGAAAACGAGAAGAGGTAGTGGGGGAGAGAGAGAGGATGGAGAGTTGGGGGTTGGAGCCCTCTCAGTGACACTAATGGCATGTAAAGTACAGAAAGAATGCTCTCACTGTAGAGAGAGGCCAGGAGGGTGAATGGACCTTGGGTACAGTGAGACATACGTTTTGCTCCCAGGTTCCCACAGTCATCTGCTGAGCCTCAGTTTCCTCATTTCTTAAAAAGAAAGAAAGGAAGAAAGAAAAATTGGAGAAGGGAGATAATAACACCTACCTTCCAGAGTTGGTGTGACATTTAGAACATAAGCATTATAAAGTACATAGTAAGCACTCAATAATGGCAGCCGTTCTCAAAACGATGATGTATACCTAAAAGGAATTTTCTTTAAATAAAACTGCATAAAATATGAGACCTGCCAGGTTTTAGCCTCCACCCCATGGCTTAGTTCACAGAGACACAGAAAGTCTTAGGTGTATTCCAGGGGTGACCTCTGTGACAGGCCAAGGGTATACAGTTATGGCTGGGACACCGAGAGTTTCCTCTACAACTCCTCAAACAGGTGTTTTTATTTAAGTGCAGTCATAGAACTACAAAGGGAACATTTTTAAAGGAGTAAATAAAAAGATATGGATGGAAGTTGAATCTTTTCTTCCCAGTACAAGGGGATCATCTCGGTCATCCCCTGGGAGCACCCTTCCTTCCCAATCACTGCCTGAGGAGCCCATAGAGGGAGGTCCAAGCACAGATCTTTAGAGTTTAAAATATAAGGGCTGGAAGCCTCGAGTCTGTACGGGACTCTGGTCCTGATGCTGGAGATTCAGTGTTGCAGCCCGAGCAGGTATTGGTAAATGCCTGATGATTGATTATAGCCTGAAAATGTAAGAGGCAGAGCTATAACTTTCCTCTGGGCCTTTTAGTAAGAACAGATACCTGTCAGAGGCTATGGGATGGAGCAAGTCTCCCAGAACCAGGAAATGACATTCCCTACACCAACAGAACATCCATGGGGCCCCTCCAAAAAAACTCTGAGGTGCCTTGGACAGCTTAACTGTTAAGAGATAATAGCAACAAACATCAAAGGTGCAAAAGGAGGGCTGCAGGGGCTGCAGGCTACCTTTGGGACATCCTCTGGCCTTGTGTAAAGTCTGAAAACCTGGACGCATTTTCTGAACCTTTCCACCAGGGCCACACGGGGGCACACAAGTCAACGCCTTGGATCTGGGACCTGGCGCTGGCTTCCTGTCCGTAAAGAAACACGTAGGAGGGGGAGGAGGGGGAAGAGGAAGATGAGGGGAGTAAAGGCTGAGACACTACTGGATGATTCCTCCCTTGGCCCACTGCCACCAAGGCAGTGACTCAGGCGGATCATCCCCGGGTGATTCAAACCATGTGGGTGCCGGCCCAAAGGTTTCTCCTCACTTTCTAAGCATGCTCCCAGCATGGCAGGGCACGGGTTCCTGGGTTTTTACACAGGGCAGTAAATAAAGGCAACTGTCCAAATAAAATAGCCTCCTAACCAGGGAAGCAAATGAATAACCCAAGAGGAAGACCTTGGTGGACAGCAGGTTGGGGTAGGGGTGGGAGCCCGCTCTTCAGGAGGTCACGGTGGTGTTCTTGGCATCCTCAGTGGCCGCTCTCCTGGGTGAAAAGTCAGCCTCAGAGCCCACAGGCCACCGCCTCCTCACCACCATGTATGGGAACCCCAGGGGACACCAGGGATCAAACCTCAGCATCACCAGGCACTGCAAGGCACAGACAAGCCAACAGTCCAGGGCTCCAGTGTGCCTATTTTCTAGAACACGACAGATCCCAATGCCCACTGACACCACAGACAAACTAGAAGTGTTTTTAAATCACCACCTTCCGTCAAGGAGAATTCAGCTAAGCTGTGACTTTATATGGAGATTTTTGGAAAAAGAAAAACACTTATTTTTATTTTGGTTATAAACATGGAAGCACATGCAACTTTGAAGTACTAATATTTTTTAGATAAACAGTACTTCAAAGAAGTTGTTAGCTTGAGGCCAGCTGAGGGGAGGGGGTTTATTGACCTCTGCCCCTCTTATCTGTAGTGAAGGAGACAGTGTTTGGTTAATAAAAAGCCAATAAAGCAGAGAATCATGCAAAGAAAAACACGTGCTTTAAATATTTTAACTGACAACATTCAAACTTAAAACAAATATGTTTACACATTTTCCCATAACAGAGGGAGAAGTTCTTTAAGGCACGGTCCCTACATTGAGTTCTGCACTGGCTCTCTTATGGCTTATTCATGATTTCCAATTTTGGTTTCTTTCCAGTGGAGCAAAAGCTGAAAGATGCTTATGAAGTAATCTGAATTCAGAATCTTTTTTTTTTTTTTTTTTGAGTTGGAGTGCCCAGGCTGGAGTGCAGTGGCACACTCACAGCCACCAACACACAGCCATCAACCTGCTGGACTCCGGCGATCCTTCTACCTCAGCCGTCCAAGTAGCCGGAACTATAGGTGAGCACTACCACTCCCGGCTTATTTTTGATTTATCGTAGAGCTCTCACCAAGTTGCGTGGGCTGGTCTCAAATCTGTGGGCTCAGGCAGTCCACTCACCTCAGCCTCCCAAAGTGCTGGGATTACAGGCTGAGCCACCGAGCCCAGCCATGAATTCAGAATCTTTTTAGAGCTATATTAGCCACACTTGTTTTCTCTCACACTTAATTGAACAGTCATTGTATGGACAATTCATCATCTTTGACTCTTTCCATCACATTCAACTTAGTTTTCTCAGAAACTTTCTTTTCACACACACACGTCATTCATTTAACTAGGATTTCATCAAAATTATGTAATTATGAACAAACACAAGTGACTTTTGACAAATACACAACTAATGACAGAGACACAGAGCACAGCAGGATAGAAAGTAGAAGGCTCTATCCTGGTCGAGAGCTTTCCAAGTGTGCCCTGAGCATCAATCAGTCAGAGGGAACAGAAGGTGGAGCTGATTAAACAAGTCAGTTAAAGCGGTGGTGGCTTAAGAGAATACCTCCTAAACTTTGCTGGAAATGTCTGAAAAGTCACAGACTCAGGGTTTATAACAGGGCCCAGTTCCCTAGATCGGAGTTACATGCAACTCTTCAGAAAAACAAATATGATACCTGCAGCCAGGAGAACCTGCACCACGCATGTGTGCTTCTCCCAGTCCCTTGACCTTGTGACCACTGACCAAAGTTAACATGTCTCCACCACACTGCTGCCCAAATTCTATGTGTGTGCGGCAAGCAGCCTACCTTCCCAGGGTCCAAAAACTACTCCCAACTGAAAAGGCAGTCACATCAAGTGAAAGGTAAAACAACTGAACTTTTGGAAGAAATCAGATGACTTTGGGGAAGGCAGTACATTCTTAAATGGTCAAACCAGAAAGAAAAAAAAAATGGATACATTGGACTACATGAGTTTGGACCTTCTGTTCATGAAAACATGCTCTTAAGGAATGGAAAGGCAAACCACAGACAAGGAGGTATTTGCAATTCATATAACGCTTGTATCTGAAATCTATAAAGATCTCCTACAAATCAATTTTTTAAATTTATTTTATTTTAAAGATGTAGAGTACAATTCAGGATTAGGTATACAAGTGGTCATCATACAGGTAAAGTTTGGGCCTACATTTGGTCCCCACTTTGCCTGGTTTGAGATCGGGTACCCTGATTGATGTTGTGTGTCCCCCCCTTCCCCTGGCAGTTTCTGGCTACTGCCAATCGTCTTCTTACAGCATTATGGTAAATGTTCAGGGTCCACTTATGAGTGAGAACTACATGGTACTCAGTTCTTTGTTTCTGTGATAAATCACTGAGTATTATAGACTCTAAATCCATCCAAGTTGCTGCGAAGTCCATAATTGTGTTCTTCTTTATGGTTGTATAATATTCCATTGTGTATATGTACCACTTTTTTTAATACAGTCCAGTTTCGATGGGCAGCACGGTTGGTTCCATGTTTTTGCTATTGTAAATAGTGCTGCAATAAACATGCGTGTGCAGGTATCTTTATTATAGAGTAATTTAAGTTCCTCCAGGTATATTCCCAGAAGGGGGATTGCTGGATCATATGGAAGGTCAATTTCTAGTTCTTTTAGGAATTGCCACACTGCTTTCCATAGAGGTTGAACTAGTTTGCATTCCCACCAACAGTGTAGAAGCATTTCCTTTTCACTGTATCCTCGCCTTGTTTTATTAATGATGGCCATTCTTACTGGAGTTAGGTGGTATCTCAATGTGGATTTGATTTGCAACAAATCAATTTTTAAAGGGCAGACAATCCAATAGAAAAACAGCCAAAAGATCAGAGCAGCACTTCCAAAAGAGGATATCCAAATAGCCAACACACATATAAAAGGATACTCAAGAGAAATGCAAAGTCACCAGGGAAATGCAAGTTAAAATCAGAATGAAGCAGAGAAATGAATGGATAAACAACATGTGATCTATACATGAAGAGACCACATGAAATATTATTCAACAATGAAATATTATTCAGCCTTCACAAGGAAGGTAATTCTGACATCTGATATGACATATAAAGCCTTGAAGACATTACACCAAGTGAAAGAAGCCAGTCACAAAAAGACAAATACTGTACGATTCTACTTATATGACGTATCTAGATTAGTCAGATTCATAGAGACAAATTAGAATGACAGTTGCTGGGGGCTGGGAAGAGTAGGGAGTTAGTGTTTCATGAATATGGAGTTCCAACTTGGAAAGATGAAAAAAAGTTCTGCAATGGATGGTGGTAATGGCTGTCCAGTACTGTGAATGTACTAAATGCCACTGAACTAAACACTTAAAATGGTAAGTTTAAAGTTTCATATATTTAATGACAATTAAAAAAAAAGATACAATAAAACACACCTACCAGAACAGCTAAAAATGGAAAAGAGATGAACAATCCCAAATTTTGGCCGGGTTGAGGAGCAACTGGAACTTCTAGTACTGTTGGTGGGAGTGTAGATTTGTACCATCATTCTGGAACACTGACAGCATCTACTGAGGCTGAACAGCTGCAACCTATGACTCACCGATCCTATTCCTAGGTATGCATTCAACACTAGTGTGTACATTTGTTCACCAAAAGACACCAACTAGGGTGTTCATAGTAACATTACTTGTACCACCCCTAAGCTGGAAGGAACTGCATGTCTATCAATTGTAGAATGGATAGATATATTTGTCCAGTTTCGATGGGCAGCACAGTTGGTTCCATGTTTTGTAAACAGTGCTGTAAAAAACATGTGTGTGCAGGTATCTTTATTGCAGAGTGACTTAAGTTTCTCCAGGTATATTCCCAGAAGGAGAATTGCTGGATCGTATGGAAGGTCAATTTCTAGTTATTTTAGGAATTGTCACACTGTTTTCCATTGAGGTTGAACTAGTTTGCATTCCCACCAACAGTATAGAAGCGTTCCCTTTTCTCTGCATCCTCACCTTGTTTTATTAATGATGGCTATTCTTACTGCAGTTAGGTGGTATCTCAACGTGGGTTTGATTTGCAACAGATCAATTTTTAAAGGGCAGACAATCCAATAGAAAAACGGCCAAAAGACCAGAGCAGCACTTCCAAAAGAGGATATCCAAATAGCCAACACACATATAAGCCAACATACAATATAAGCCACGTATAAGCCAACACACAACTCCTAGTTCTTTTAGGAACTGCTTTACAAGCAGTGAAAACATGGAGGAATCTCAGAAACATCGTGTTGAATGTTGAATGAAAGACACCAGACACAAAATAGTATAATATGTCACATGAATCCATTTATTTAAAGTTCTAAAATTCAGCATCAATTAGGGTACCTGATATCAAACCAGGCAAAGTAGGGACCAGAGGGAGGCCCAAACGTTACCTGTACCACATATGAACCTAACCCTGAATTGAACCCCCACATCTTTAAAATAAACAAATAAATAAATAAAGTTCAAAACCAAGTAAAACCATACTATGTTCTTGAAAGTTAAGAAGAGGGGGAGTAGTGATTGGAAAGGGCCATTGAGGAGGCTGTTTGGGTTCTCTTTCTTCATGCTGATCACATGATGTCTTTGAAAATTCAGTTGAGCTGTACTCTTACTGGCTACACATTTTTCTGTGTCTTTGTTACTTTAATGAAAAAGTTGGCAAAGTCAGTCATATGCAGTGATGCATACAAAATCCTCAATTAGGGAATATTTAGAATACAAGGAGGGTGGGGAAGTGAAGCCTTAATGGAATGGTGAGGGAAAATAATGCATGTGGCTTCAACTGGAGTTTAAGCTACCATCGGGAGTTGTTTAGGGAGGGGGGAAATTTCAATTAGCTGATGGCACTAGACGGTATTAGAACATTTACCATCTATGTTTTGTTCATCTTGGCATCTGATCACATGGTGTCTTGTTTTGTTATTTAAGTATCTGAGGAGTATTCACCTTGACTATAAGTTCCCTGAGAGCAGGGACTCTGGAGTGATTCCTCCAGCATAAATCATAGCCCTGGGCATACAGCTAGGCATGTCATAAATAACAAACTCCACTAAATAATAACACACCATCATACTAGAATTATATGACAATAAAGTAAATATGTTACCCCTGAAGGTAAGGACTTGACAAACATATTAAAATATCGATCCAGAGGCAACTTTGTTTTAAAATAAAGAGGTTGGGTCTTGAAGCATGACAGATCTTGGGTAAGTTATATAATGTTTCCTGCCTCTACTCTGCAACTTCAAGGTGTAAATAGTAGTGACCTCATAGGGTTGATGTGAGGATGAAATAAATTACATGAGATGCAGCTGAGGAAGCAAAGGGTCAGGGACACGATTATGTGCCCAGAAGCACCAGGCAAGTTGGGTAAGTTGCCTTCTCCTAAAATCCCATGTACGATCTGACCCTGAGCAGGAGGAGAAATCTAGATACTTCTCCATGCTTCCTATGTCCTCAAACCTTCCTAAAGCTAGCTCTTAGGGGAACTGCACATCAAGCCTTTGTGAGCTGTCACCTGGGATCCCTTTCACAGCTACAAATTTGAGTCACAAACAAACAACAGATGCATTAGGCAGATTCTAGAGGCATCAATTCAAGTGAATGGTGGTAATCTGTTCCCAGCTACAAGGTAGCAGAGTTCATTATGAGTAACTGCAACTGCTATGAGCCCTGTTAACAAAAATTCAGGCATTCACAGTGGAAGGTGGACACCCAGAGCCGTCCTTGGAGCTTCCTGTGTGTGGGATGCTCCCTCCCTCACCAGCGAGAGGCAGGGTGGTAGCTGGGAAGGGCTGGATTCTGGAGACATGCCCTATGTTTGAAAGATTTATTGAGCATCCAACATGAGCCACAAGGCACTTTCCTGAATCTGCCACTAACCATTTAATTCTGGACAAACTTTCTGATTACCCAAGCCCTTTATTTCTTCATTTTTAAACTGGTAAGTAGTACCAGGCCATCTCCAAATCTCTTATCAGTCTGTGATTTTCTAACTCGTGTGCTTTCTATTTATAATTCACTCCGTGACATCTTGCTCTGCTATTTTAGCGTTCTCATTTGTGGGGTGTCATACAGAACAGTAATCCAGTGGCTGGGGAGCCGGATGGAAGTGTCGTCTGACTGCCAAAGGACACCGACATCTGACTTGAATAGTAAGAGCAGAGTTAATCTCTCACACTAAATTTTTCAGAAGCCATAACATGCCACCTTTGGTTTGTCTATTCATTGATTCGTTGAATGAGTCATGTGTTCAACAACTATATATTTGGCGCCATCTTGGCCCAGGCACTATGAAATATGACTGAGGTTAGACCAAGGCCCTGCCCTCAGGGGTCTTGTTCCATGGAAAATATAGACACTAAACACAAATCACCCATAATACCGCACTATAAGAGAAGACTGCACGTCTTGTAGGCAGAGAGGAAGAAGCCAGGAGGTAAAAAAAAGAAAAGCAAGATGCAAGAGAAAGAGAGGAGATAATTGATGGGGTGAGGTCCTGGATGCAGCGGAAAAGATAGGGCTAGAGCTGGAAGAAAACCGTATTACCTACAATTCTTAGAAAAATCTCTAATGGCAACCAATTTCCAGGACAGAAAGAACCCTTAGATAATGAGAGTCTTTTCTAAGTGTTTGGCTTTGGAAGAAGTCAAAAGTGGAAACTTAATTTAGCATCTGAACATCTGGCCACCCACCTAGATCCTGCTTCCCTCAGCCCTGAAGGGGCAACAGCTCTCTGTCTCTTGTCTCTGATGCTCCCTTTGTCTCAGGTTCTGTTGCCCCAACTCAGTCCCATGGGGAGGGGGATGACTGGGAATCGAGCATGGTTAAAAAGCCACAAAATGGAGAGTACACACAAGAGTAAAATTATTTATATACGGGTATCTTCCACTGGGAGGAAGTGCCCCCCATCCCTCTTCGGTGTCTCAGACAAAGACTGAAGCACAACTCACTTTTCGCTTTTCCATTCCAATTAGCTGCATATTTTTAGCACGTGTTATATAAGGCTCATCTGCCCAAATCCGTTGGCTTGGGGCCTTTCTTTCCTTTCACTGGCAAATTGACCCGCGTGGTAGGATGACGAGCAGATCATGACAAGTCTGTAAATAGCCCGCCCAGGGAGGGAGGGGTGGACAAGAAGAGAGTTCTCAGATGAAGTGAGGGTTTGTATTTGGCATGCCAGGGCTAAATCCATCCCTTCTAAAAGGGGAAAAGCAGAAAGAACGCACAATTCCAAACTGAACTGCAGTGCCGTTAGTAGGAAGAGGCTGCACCGCCCACAACAAGTACAACTCAGGCAGGTGGAGATAAGCACCCAGAGGTGACCCCAGACTCCCACGGAGGTGGCCAGCCTGGAGTACAGAAGGCTCTAGGGTCTCCATCCACTGCAGAACGTCTAATTCTGGTTGTATTATGTGTGAGTCGCCGGCCTTTCTAGGAAAAAACTGTTAGTGGAAGGCTGGAAAAAGCAAGTGGGACGAAGAAAAGGAAGACACTTCACCTCTCTCAGAAACAGCATCCTTGTGTCAAAAATGCCTGCCATCATTTCTATATTTAGGGTTGTGGAAGGACTAAATGATGCAATGAGCATGTCCAGGAAAGGACAAGGTTATAGTCAAACATAAAGCATCATTGTTATGAGTCTGAACTGTATCCATGATCACATACCCCAAGTAAAATGTGCACAGGTCACTGGGGCTGAGTCACCTCTTCTCAGAGGTCACAACACAGAATGAGTTCCTCTAGAACAAGCTACCTGCAGAACCAGAGCCTAGGGCGGCTTGGAGGAGGTAAGTGGGAACCCTAGAGGTCAAGGAGTTTAGAGCAAGGCATACCACCTTGAGCCCAAAGAACACACAAAAGCCAGACACCCTTCCTTAGCTCCGGGCTCATCAAAAGAAAGTCCATGTGCGCTGGGATCCATTAGCACCCTCCAGAGACCCACACACTCTCCCTGGCCTCCCAGCAAGCGAAGGTCATACTCCAGGCGACGGTCACCTTGGAAGGCACACATCCTCAGGAAGCTTTGGGTATCTCAAAGACTATCTGAAGTCACCACAGAAATGTCATTCTGGAGCTAGAGAAAAATAAGGCTGTCCTTCTTCTCAGCACACATCAGCAGCTAGCAATTATGTGTTTACCTCTCTAACGGGAAAACAAATATTCAAATCCACCGCAGGAGAGAATATCAGTCTATATGAGAGAGATGTGACTTCCTGCTGACTTACAATTCTGAAGACGAAATCCCCTCTGTCCAACACCTTTAGCTTGGGCTGCAGAATGGAACAGTATATGCCAGGCTGCACAGCTCTGGACAATCAGTACCAGTATCAGTAGTTACAAACTGATACTGCGTGTTGGGTCTTGGTTAGGCACTGGGGCAATATAGACAGTTATGGACCTTGGAGTCAGGCAGACCTGGATTCACTTGGCTTTACTATGTGACCTTGAGCGAGGTATCTGTTCTATTTATGCAGTTTTCAACTGCAGAAAGTAGAGATGGTAATACTTGCTTCACGGGGAGGTCGTGAGGATGAAATCAGATTATGTATATAAAAGTGCTTAGCACGTAGCCTGGTGTGTCGAGGGAGGGCAATGAATACTAGTTTCCTTCCCTTCTCTAGGTGCCAGTTCCAGAGAAATCCAATTAAATTTGTCAATTCACAAATCCTGTCTTTACTTTTTCACCTCCTTTTTCTCCGCCAGCACCCTCCCCACACTCACATATGCACATATACACAACCTCTATTTTTCACTATCCTGTGTCCTACTTTTCAGCCCAAACTTCTAAGCTCAAATTCTATTTCCAGAAATCCTTTCTGGTGCCTCTGGCCCACAGGAGCCCCTCCGCCTGAATGCTTCCAGCCATGGTTGTCCTTGTCATGCAATATTCATTGACAGTGAACAGCAGTTTAATAATTTAAAAAAAGAAAGCACTGGCTTACAAATTCTTCTCAGCCTTCATCCTTCAACTGGAGATAATGGCTCTGTCCACCTGACAGTTGTGCTTGAGGACCAAATAAGATTATCTGGATGGGAGAGCTATGTCCCCTGTTCTTCATCACCACTATCACTGCCACCCTCCATTCCTAGCAAAAGATCCGTAAGACGTGGGCACTCACATAACTCACTGACCTCATCAGCTCCTTCTTGACTTGCTATGTAATGGAAGCTTCCTTGTGACAGGCTTTTCTTTAAAGAAAGTGGTTGTGTATGGCAGCTGCTCGGACACAAAGTATAGATTCCCCCTCCTCTGCTCATCCCCCCCGCCCTGGCCAGGGCCTTGGAGAAAGGAGAGTTCAAAATTAGCCATCCAGTTTCCATGTAGATCATTGCAAGCCCCAGCAGCAAGCTCCAAATGGCAGACTGAAAATTCATGCTTGTCATTTCTCAAAATCTGAGTTATTTATACTTTGCAAGTCTGTGAGATGCAAGTCCCTGAGTTTCCTGAGAAGTAGAAAAAAATGGCATGATATTTTTCTAGAAACTCCCAAGTGGATGGTACTGAGGCTTCTAATATCCGGCCCTGCTGAATTCTCTCAGTCTGATCCACCCATCTAAGTGAGCCTTGCCTCCCTGCTGAACCCCACCCTCAGGGCATCCCTGCACCTGGGGTGATGACCCCAACATCGTGTCTGCTTACGCAAAACCTTGAAATCCTGGCGCAAGTCTCACCTGATGCTGGAAGCCTGCCCAGGGTTCCCCAGCCAACGATGACTGACAGCAGCCTTCTCTCACCATCATCAGAGACCTTAGCTCATGAGAAAAGTCACCTCACCACGGGACCCTTGGCCAGCCTGTGAGCTCCCTGAGCTTATGTTCCAGAATTGTCCCTTGAGTTCATCACTCAGCTTGATGTATCTCAGTATCGGCAAATATTTGCTGTGCTTCTAATTGACGATAAACCCGCAGGATGCTTAGAGAGGACAGGTGAAATAAGTATCAGGACAATTTGCTTGTTTATAGAGCCTGTAAGAAAGGGAGGGAACAACACTCACCCTTCGGTACAAGTCCTAAGTCTCAGAAATGAGAAACTGGATATCCTAAAAAATAGTCCTCAAGTGCTAGCTGCCCAATCAGGCTCCAGATAGTTCTCTCCCTACTTTAAGACCTTAGCCAGACTCCCCTGGAGGCAGGCTGGATAACCCTAAAACACCCTGCCCGATATCACCTGCCCTGGCCCTCTGCAGTGTTCCTCAGTTTCCCCTCACTGAGCCTATCCAAGAACTCTGGCTGTTCGGCCCTGGCTGCCACAGGCCCTCAGGCTGGTCCCCTGTACTCAAAGCCACCCATGTCCCAGCTGGCTGATGGGCATTGAATCACCCAGAGCCCTGCTGGTTCCTGCACAGCCAGGCTCAGCTTTGTAACTGACCTCTGCCCTCCACCGTGTCTGCCCTCAATCCAAGTTCTGCATCCAGACTCCCTTCTCCCATGAGTCAATTTCTGTGGAAATCTTTGCTGCCACCAATATAAACTGAAAGAGTCGTTCTCTCAGCATTGTGCAGGTCAGTGATGAAACATCTCTAACTTGTACTGTTTGCCAAGCACTTTTCCTTAGACTCTGTGTGGTAGACCCCTTCAACATCACAACATCCTGATGAGGCAGGGAAATGGGTCCTATCATCTGTCCTGGTGAGTTAAGTAACCAGCCCAAGGTTCCGCTGCTGGAAAGTGGCAGAGCCTGGATTCACTCCGGCATGGGAGTCTGTGTTCCCAGCTTCAGTGCCACCCTGCCTCCACAAAACACCCACGTTCAGTGAAGGGTGCTTTCTTTCCACCCATCCCAACCATCGTTGTTTTCTTATGTCTCCTCTGCCTTCAGTCCTTCATCTTACTATTCAAAAACAACTGGCCTGGTAAAGAAAGCCTTAAATTTGGCAAAGGATTTCTTTCTCTGGCAGTGGATGTATTTGTTTTACCTCTCCCAAACAAAAACATCTCTTTCCCTTTGTTGAGAAGATCAAGAAACATATTTCTTAGCAACTTAATGGCCAGGCCAGGCATGAACAGCCAAGTCCACTGCCTGTTCCTCACCCACATGGAAAGGTTTCTGAGAAAGCTCCTGCTAGATTTCAGTCCCAGGAGGAAAGGGAAGAACATGGCTCACTGGGTTGTGTCCATTTGTGTATTGGGAATCAGTGGATGGAATGCTCACTCATTCTCTCTGTCTCTAATATCTCCAAGGAGCCCAGGACACAGCAAAGTCACGTTTAAACGTTGACTTATTCACACCCATCTTTGCAAAGCTTCCAAGAAACTGCCTCTGCACCCAAGAACGTTCCACTCAGGTCAGTTTGGTTTCCGCATTCCTGTCACATGCCGAGCTCACACACGCCACTCTACCTTCACCTTCTCTCCCAGGCTAGAATTTCCTTCCTCCTCCCCTCTGCTCATAGAAAGGCATCATACAAGGCAAATCCCTCTCCCCATGGAGCCTTCTCAACACCTCGAACTTGAGGGATAGTTCCCTCGTACCCACCCCCACACCACAAAGTCAATGTTATTCAAGTCAACACTCAATCATACACCCCCATACACTGCTTCACATGTGTCTTCTAACATGTGCAGAAGTCACGTCTCATACCTCTGTGTCTACCATAGCACCTCAAACAGGACTGAGGACACAGTAAAGGTGATTAACACACTTGGCTGGTTGACAGAAACTAGAAATGTCTGTGGGCTCTACGCTGCCTCTGTGGCTGGTCTCAAAATGACAAGTTACAAGCCAAAGTCACACATCTCATTGACCCCACTTGGCCTCTCTTCCTTGTAAGAAGAAATTCAGACCCTACCCTGTGGGCCTCAGGGAGTTGGGCTCACAGCTTCTCCACATGGGCTCTGCTCTGGGCACACAAACTCTTGTTGGTAGAATGACTGGTTACCTACTCCCAAGTTACCCAGCACTCCTATCTCCTATCTGAAAGCTGTCAAGGCCTCAAGAAGAGGTGAATGTGTCACAATATCAGTCCATAGACCTATACTTTCTTCATTTTCTTTCTTATTTTTTTTTTGTATGGGTCTCGCTCTGTCGCCCAAGCTGGAGTGCAGTGGCACGCTCACGGCCACCACAGACTCGACCTGCTGGGCTCAGGCAATCCTTCTGCCTCAGCCTTCCAAGTAGTTGAAACTACAGACATGGGCCACCACGTCTGGCTAATTTTTTGATTTATTGTAGAGACGAAGTCTTGCCAAGTTGCCCAGGCTGGTCTCAAACCCGAGAACTCAGGCAATCCTCTCACCTCAGCTTCCCACAGTGCTAGGATTATAGGTGGGAGCCACCATGCCCAGCCACTTTCTTCATTTTCTAAAAGACTTAGAAAAGTCTCTCCTATCAGAACTTTCTCTCCACTCAGTGAGGCCAACCCCTCCAGTCACCCCCCTTCCCATAAAAACAAACAGTCACTCTGAGGGAAACTCAAAAGCAACATTTTCCTCCTTCCGTTATAGGTACAGAGGCTCAATTTGTTTCTTTCCTTTATTCTGCCTTACAGAAAGCATGTGACATTTTCTCCCCTCTTATATCTCGAAGAAAGAATCGCCGAGTCCTGTAAGACCAGGGATATCAGACCATGATCTTTTGTACGCTTAGTATTTCCAACGTCCAGCACGTGAAGGATGTGCCCTCGAGTGACAGGGGTTTAACATAAAATCAGCCGCGAGAGAAAGGCTGGTGGTTCTCAGGCGTTCGTGCACATCCCAGTGCAGGATGAGCTACACACATTTGCACTGTGCGGTATCAACTCCATGATAATCACCAGGCAACCGAAAGCCAGCTGCTTAGCAACCCAAGCCGGAGGATCAGCTCACACGTCTCTATTAAAGAGCTGCTCTCGCCTGGCAGTAGGCACAGGCCTGGGCTGGAGGTGCCCTGGGCAGCTGCTGCCGGGCAGAGACTGGGCCGTGTGGGCATGGCGTGGGGGCAGCCCAGGGGAAGGACTTACTGAAAGCAGTCGGTGGGATGAGAGTAGATGGCAGGTTGTCTAGAAGTTAAAGGAAGATTCGAAATGAGGCCCAGTTTACAATTCCAGGGAGGGCAGTTCACCCCCTCCATGGAGGCTCTGAAACACTGGCTTCTTACTCCTCTGTCTCTGCTCTAGAGGGTGTATGGGACCTTGGCTTTAGAAACATCAGGTAGTCGGTTAGCAGCTCGCTCAGTACAAAGGATTTGGGGACCACCAGTCCAGCTCTTCCCCATGGAACCACGCTAGGCACAATAGAAAGCTAATGGAGATGTGTGAAACTGCTGTTTGGCAGGTTTTTACGAGCTCCAGTTCTCCCAGAAGTTATAGGAGCTAGAAACAAGAACATAGCGTCAGAGAGGATGTGGTGGTTTTGGACCTAGGCTGCCTGGACTGAAGACCAGACTGCACTGGGCCCTTAGAAAATGTGCTTCCGGCTGGGCTCGGTGGCTCAGCCTGTAATCCCAGCACTTTGGGAGGCCGAGATGAGTGGATTGCCTGAGCCCACGGGTTCGAGACCCGCCTGGGCAACTTGATGAGACCTCATCTCTACAATAAATCAAAACTCAGCCAGGCGTAGTAGCGCGCAACTGTAGCTCCAGCTACTTGGAAGGCCGAGGCGGAAGGATCACCGGAGCCCAGCAGGTCGAGGCTGCGGTGGCCGGGAGCGGCCACTGCACTCCAGTCTGGGCGACAGAGTGAGACTCCAACTCAAAAAAAAAAAAAAAGAAAAGAAAATGTGCTTCCCTAGCCTCATCCATAAAAGAGGGATAATAGTACTCGGCTGCACACCCCAGGGTTGCTGCGCAGATCAAATAAGAAAATGTGTATCTGGAGGAAGTTTTGCCTCTCTGTGGAGCTGGAGTATTAATAACTGTGATAAATCAAGGCACCTCACCTAAGAAGGTGCCAGACTGGGTAGGGACAGACGCTAATGCACGAGGCAACGTGACACAGTGAACAGGTGCTTGGCAAAGGCTGCTCTGACCGAAGGAACAGGGAATCAAGAGCCTGGAGTCTTTGTTTCCTGTTGCCCAATTTACTAACCTCGTGCCCTAATGCTGAGCAGAGGAAAGCATGGGAGAAGCAATTCACACCAATCCAGAGGGGTCCTCGGGGACAGCTCCACTGGAGTGGCTCTTAACTGGTCTCTGCCCAGAACAAATTCTATGGATTTTAATTATCCAGGCCACAGCAATGCCCCAGTGACTGATGTCACTGGAGAGACACTCATGCCAACTCCACCCTACATCTTTCAACTTGACCTCTCCACCCCACCCGCCCACGCCCACGCATCAGATCATTAGCAAACACATTCACACCCAGAGGTACCCTTAAGGAAATACAGTCCTGTGGAGGAAGAATCCCCCTAGGCAGAAAGGGCTTGGCTATTGTGATCTCAGAGGACCCGCCCACCCACCTGTAATCTCATCTGAGCCTCAGTTCATCTTTCCTCTCTAAGGGAGCATGTGGATAGATATTGTTGATAATTACAATCCCACCCCGACCAAATATCGTTCCTAAAGCAAATATCAAAATCGTCTAGAAGTCAGTCAACCACCCCCATTTGTTACACATCCACCTTAATTCAGTCCAAAGCAACAAATATGCATTGAGCCCTTTCTATGAGATGGCAGGCATCACACCAGGAGATCTGAAATGGAAGACACACCCTCCCGTCATAGGCCTTATAGAAGGCCTCAAGCATCCCAGCCTTTGTTACATAACCATGCGATGCGTGGAAAATGGTAATGTTTGATCAGCATATCAGGCAACAGGATGAAGCTGCTCACAGTCAGAGATGAATGAACCAGGGCTCTGGCCACCAGGCCACCCTGTCAGTTTACCCTAGCTCTGCCACTAACCAGCTGTACGACCTCAAACAAGTGGCCCCACTACTTTGTGGCTGAGTTTTCTAATTTAGAAAAATGGGCTAACAATAGTAAATAACTCATTGGGTTGTTGTGAGGAACAGATGAGCTCATGCGTGCAAAACTTTAAAAACAGCACCTGGCACATAATAAGTGCTCAATTAAGGCCAACTAGTGTTCTTTTCCCCTCATTTCTTTTAAGGGGGCTCTGTTAATGCCTTTTGATGCAACTATTTCTATTTCCTACACTCTTTGACCACAATCTCCCTCAGAGGCCATAGAAATTTCAGCAGTTCCAGCTCCACACAACTTTTCCTCTGGGCAAGTCTCCTCTTCATGGGAGCTTCAGAAATTTCACGAGGGGCTTGGCTGTGTAAAATACCCAACTCCCTGACACCTTTATTTGGTCCATATCCTTCCATCTCTTTCAATTCCTTGAAGGCCATAGCCTAATCTGTTTATTTCTATTTTGTGAAAATATCTCATAAACCTGTTGGGGCCAGAGCCATTTCTAGACCCCTCTGCATCCAGTAGAGTGACCTGTCCTCTCTCCTGATCGCTTCAGCTCACCTGCATAAGGATGAGCTGAGAGACTGGCAGGTTGTCGGAAATGCCAGAATAACAGGCAGTATGTGGAGTGAGGATGGGAGAGGAGGGGAGACAGTAATCGGTCAACTTAAAAAAAAAAAAAAAAAGCTATGATATATACAAACCACACGCCTTACATTCATTCACTGAAAATGTACAATTCAATGCTTTTTAGTGTACAGTATTCAGAGATATGTGCACCCTTCCCCACGGTCAGTTTTGGAACATTTTCATCACCTCACAAAGAAACTCCTTATCCTTCAGCGATCACCCCATTCTCCTAGGCAACCACGAATCTACTTTCTGTCTCTATAGATATGCCTATTCCGGACATTTAATATGAGTGGAATCATACAACATATGGTCTTTTGTGTCTGACTTCAGTTACTTGGCATTATATCATGAAGGTCCATCCATGTCAGTGAATCATTTCTCTTTATGGCTCAATCAATCATATAGATACTACACATTTTATTTATCCATTCAGCAGCTGATGGACATTTGGGTTGCTTCTGTTTTTCGGCTATTATAAATGATGCTGCTATACACATTTAGGCATAAGTCTCTGTGTGGACATGGGCTTTCGTTGCTCTTGGTATTATGCCTATGAGTGGAATTGCTGGGTCACTTAGTAACGATGCTTAATCGTTTGAGGAACCACCATACTGTTTTCCAAAGAAGGCGTGCCATTTTTCATTCCCATATTGTGTTAATGACTGAGAGAATACCTAGCAAGCCTCAAACTGAGGCCTCAGCGGGCACCCCATCATCTTCCAAATGTTTACCCTCAAGCTGATGTCACCTTTGTTTACTCCATGAGACCTTAAGACACATTTTTCTCTCATCTCACTGGAGCTTGACTGAGAGATTATCTAGACCCTTCTTACACACTGAACGGTAGAAGCTGTGTCCTTCCCACCTGTGGAACTGCTGATTCTGCAGATTAGGATCATGGGTATGTCTGAACTAGCTGGAAGCCACCCATACATGGGCAAACAAGGCCTGGGGAGATCTGTATGGTCAAGGTCACTCAGCAACTGGGGGACCAGAATGAGAAGCCAGTGCCCGGGTCTGGAGCCCTTCCTCTCTCACTATACCTGGTGTCTTCCCTTTGTCTATCGATCCTTTTCCACACCCAAAGGACACTGGCGTTGGCGCCTGCCTGGGCTGTGACGTGTGTCCTGCACATGTGTGCTTACCCCTTTTGGGAGGGTTCAGACATTTATTTCCTTCTACTTTCATCTGTAAGATGTGGTACGTGCCTGTCGTAGGTTGTTTCCTGTGCTTTTCTCCAGCCCTGGCCTACAGCCACAGAAGGCCTGGATTTGAAAAGAGAAAGGCATTTTTTGACAGTGCTGTGTGATCTCTTGAGCAGCCTCCCTCAGCTTTTCCATGGCCCGTGCCTTCTGGTACCTTTTCCCACCCCAGGTCTTCTTGATGTTCTCTAATGTGTGAGCTAAACGGCACCAAGCACCCCTTGGGTGCCAGCTCACCCCAGGAAAGGGGTGCAGGAGGAGGGTCTCCAAATTCAAGCCAAAAATGAGGCCCAGACACACACTTCGGTGGAAATGCAGCAAATCAAGAGAAGCAGGAGGGTCAAAGGCAAACACTGGCTTTCCTGTGGCCTCCCTCGTCAAGTAATCTGGAGATCACACACTTTGGAAAGGAAGTGGCTCTCTGACGTGACACCAGGCCAACGGTCCGGGGCCCAGCCCAGCCTTCCACACCTGGCTTCTAAGTTCTACACGGATGCTGACAACTCGCTGGCTGCGTCCACTCCACTGATGGGTTGTCTGTACCGTATCAGCTCAGAACCCACGTTGTCAGCTCTTTCCCTCTCTGTCCACCCCACCCCGTCCTTGTCTCCCCATCCCAGATGTCTCCTTTTCAATTAAACTAAAGTGAAACCATCTGTTTCTGCATAACAACCTTTATTTACATCCACCTCATGAAGTCCACATGGGCTGGCCTGCGGCCTAACTGTCCTGACACTTCACTGGGTGTCTGTCTATCCAGCTGGGACACCCTGGCCACCGCCATATCGTGCCAGCTCTGCTGGGGTGAACAGCTCGCCGCCTCTGAGTTGATTCTGCTCTCCTCCCTCAAAAGGCCTCTGCCAGTTCCTATCCTCCTTCTCCAGCCCGGCCCATGTCTCACCCACTCAAGTTGGGCCCACGTGACCCCATCTAACCCACTTGTCAGCACCACCCCTCTGTTTCTCCCCAAGGACCTGCGTTGTCTCTCGATATTAGATATTCTATTATGCACACACCACTGTCGGTCTCTTGCATTATTTCCTCCTGGGCGGGGAGGTGTTTGTGCCATAGATACCGCTTTGTTAGCTTTTCAGTTCTGTCCCCCTATGCTCCTATGTAGAAAGGAAGCTCCTTAAGGACAAACACAGGGGGACACAACTTGGGCGGAGAAAGGAGCCGTGCGGCCTTCCAACCTCAGCACCGTTCTCCATAATGCGTTCTGTCTTCTAGTCTTCTGCAAAAGATACACTAGTGGGGCGGACTCTGAAGACCTGCATTTCTCCCCCTTGCCAACCTCAGCTCCTCACAAGTCCCTGTGCCCCCCTCACCCTGTTTCCATCTTTGCCTTTGCCAGGCCCACAGCGGAGGACTCCAGCCTAGGAGAAGCAATTCCTATGTGTGCCTTTGGTTCCCAGCTGGTGGACAGATTGATTTACTATATACAACCATGAAAGCTTCAGGGATTTGGGTTGAGTTTGAATCATCGGGTCTTAATGTAACTATAGAAACCTAAATATGGTTTCTGGGGTGATTTTTTTTCCCCTCCAATGGCACATGTTGTCTGAACGCTCTTCTGCCCTGCTCCTGCTTTCCTCCACAGGTCTTGCAAAATGCTATAGAGGCTTCATCTCAAATATGTATTGCTGATTAAAATGTTTGGTACCATGATCAGAGCTAAACTAAAAATAAACGAGTTACAAGTTTGAAAAGAGAGGAAAGCCCTATTGTAGTAACTAGACAAGAGAAAGCTTAAGTTCACGTTACAAACTCCCCACTCAGGGTGGGGAAGAAAACACTCACTTACCCTTCCATAGCCAGCATATGAAATTTCACCTGGGGTATTGACATTTTCTTTTTTTGTGGTTGTTTTCTTTAAGTTGGAGTCTCACTCCATCGTCCAGGCTGGAGTGCAGTGGCATGCTCATGGCCACCACAGTCTTGACCTGCTGGGCTCAGGCAATCCTTCTGTCTCAGTCTTCCAAGTAGCTGGAACTATAGGTGCATGCTACCACGCCCAGCTAATTTTTTGATTTATTGTAGAGACACGGTCTCGCCAAGTTACCAGGGCTGGTCTCGAACCCACGGGTTCAGGCAGTCCCCTCATCTCAGCCTCCCAAAGTGCTGGGATTACAGGCTGAGCCACTGAGCCCAGGCCCTTCCCCCCCTCTTTTTTTTTAAAGAAATAGGGTCTCGCTCTGTCATCTAGGCTGGAGTGCAGCGGTGCCATCATAGCTCAAAGTACCCTCAAGCTTCTAAGCTCAAGTGATCCTCCTACCTCAGCCTCCCAAGTAGCTGGGACTACAGGTGTGTGCCACCACACCCTGTCAACTTTTTCCTTTTTTGTGGAGATGAGGGACTTGCTATGTTGCCCAGGTTGGTCTTGAACTCCTAGCCTCAAGAGTTCCTCCTACCTCAGCCTCCAAAGTGCTGGGATTACAGGTGTGAGCCGCTGTACCCCACCCCAAGTTTTTTTTTCCCATCATAATACTACATTTTGGACAATTTTAAAGGAAAAATAGAGGTAGAAAAGGCCAACATGAAACCCACCAGATACCATGTCCTTCTCTCCGTCTAGAGTGTTCCTTCTCAACGGCCATCTCTCACTTGGGCCATCCTAAACTCCAAGTTCTACCACCTTTTCACAGTACATGTCAGACTCTCCCAGATAGATTTGTTACACTGTCCCAGTTTTTCTCCCTGATGACAACTGTATTGCCAGAGTGTGTAGATGCTACGTAGTTTACCATGGTGGGACACAGCCTGAGTTCTCTCAGGCTTCTTTAGCCCACCCATGTCTCTTGCCATTTCCCCCTTGAGACCAAGGGCACAAGTGACTAACCAACACCAAAACAAGGCCATGACTTGGTTCTACCAGCACCGCCCTCTGCTGGGCTAGCTGACATACGCGGAAAAGACTGTGTTTGGCAAAACCTCGGAGAGACTTGGAAATCTACATCTATCCCAGGAGACTTCAATGCCTTTCGTTTGTCCTGTATCTGCTCTTCAGGTAGAAAGGACTTGCTCCTGGAAAGACCTCAAGGGAACCGAAATCTCCAATGAGGAAGGCCTGAGGCCTTTAGGGTTCACTGGAGCATTGGTAGATTCTAAAATACGCATACAAAACAGCCGATTTCCGACCTTATTAATATTTAAACCCTTTCTTCTATCAAATTCATGCCATGGATCTTAAAGAGGCTAAAAACAGATGCGCTGGCTGAACCCTCCAATCTATTCATTCCTAAAACACGAAACGAAAAGAAAAAGACTCTCCTTGGGCTGTAAGAACAGCGTGTCTTACTCTTTCATTATTTTATATTATTTTGCATAAAACTTCAGGTGTAAGGAGAGAACAGAAACCAGTCTAAAATACAATATGGAAAATTCTAGCTAAAGGGTACTTTTTTCAGTGGCTGGTAGTACTATAAGGGAAACCAGCATTTTGAGGAGGAAAGTCCAAGAACGAGTACCCCATTAGGTATGCATGGGTAACTCCCAGAGGCTGAGTGCCCCTGGACAGCTATATATGGTATTTATTGCTTCCTGTGTTTGCCAAGCCAATAGAAGCCACACTTGATTAATTTGCCATCAATGAATGACCCTATGGACTCTAAAGATTCCCAATCTGACTATGGCTCATTGGCTTTAACATGAACATGAGAGCAATATTTGCTGTTGAGAGTCCTATGTCCACGTCCCTGTTAAAAATCAGCTCAGAGCTTTGTAAAGTGGGTCACTCAGTCAACCAGCCTCACTTTACAAATGGGGAAACTAAGACCCAGAGAGATTAAATATAATTTGCCCAGGGTAACATCAGTAGTGGGAGCAGAAGCAGAACTCCCTGCTCACAATACCATGGACACTGTACTTAGGTTATTGCAGCTTTTTCTTTTTTCAGACATGCTGAAGAAGGATAAGGAAGAGTGTTGCCACCATAACCAATGAAGGACAACTTAGGACCCAAGAGGTGCTTAGCTGGAGAAAAGGACAGTTTAGGAGAAAACAAAAGATGCTTTTTATTCTCTGAAGGGTGTCAGTAACAGAATTATTCTATAGGGCTCCAGGGGGTTGACCAAAGTCTGCAATGATGAAAGATATGGGTCTGCAGGGTTTGGGGAAGCCCCCAGGAGATATTTCTAATAAGGAGATACGTTCCACAAAGGCATGGGTGGCATGCAGCTCTATGAGAAAGGGAGTTCACAAATTAGGCTCCTTATGTATACGGCTTTCCTGGTGTGAACAGGGAGAGAATGCTAGCACCTGAGGGCTTGACTATCCCATCTGCCAGAAATAAAAATTTGGATCCTCTTTGGGGTGGGAGTTTGAACCAGACCAGAAGACCTTAAACATGGTAGATGGTTGAAATCTCCGGGAATTTTTCAAATACAGATTATAGAGACCAGTGGGTGGAAACTCGCCTGGAAACAGGTTTTTAAAAAATAAATAAACACTATTTGATTCCAGTGATTAAATAAATAAGAAATCACTGAAATGGATCAGTGGCTCTCATACATTTTGACCATGAACCACAGTGCCAAAGACACTTTTACATGGAGATCAGAATGCACATATTTACATAAGTTTCACAAAACAATTGTTGGCCCTAGTGCATGATACGCTTTGATATTTTCCATTTTTTTCATATACATATATTTTAAGTTGGTTGAGATGCACTAAATTCATTTTACAACTCACTAATGGGTCCCTTCAGAACACACTGAACTATATAACCTCCGAGAACCAAACAAACAGAAAAATGAAACTATGGGTTTAGATCCAATTGGCATTTTGCATGTGGTTGGATTGTTTTAGGTGCAGATGAGAAGGAACCAACCAGAGCCTTGAAGGTAGTGCTCATTCAGAAAAGGAGCACACCAAGAGGTGGCTGCTGTAATTAAAAACATCACGGGTAGGCAGTTACTGAATCCTGTAGAAGCAATACATCTGAGCAAACCTCCAAGCCCATGACTTATCTTCCCTGGGAGAGCTTTGAAGAGGCAGCAAAGATCAGACTCATCTATGCAGCTTAATTATGCTAGCCATTGAAAGGATGTTTTCTTTCTTTGCATCTCTGCATTATTATTTGAAGAAAATGGCTGTTAATGACAAAACTTGCCCAGAGCTCAATGTACTCCGTCATCCTATGGTGAAGACGGACTCTGCCTCAGGCTCAGGGCCAACAGTTGTCCTTCCTGGTGAAGGTGAGCTCTTTGAGGTCAGCTGAGGACACCCAGATGTCTCACGCCACTCAGCGAAAGGAGGACGTTGCACATCTCTCCCACATTTCTCTGTCTTTTGTCAACCTGGTAATTCAGGTCCTCTTTATCTCATACCTGGATAACTGAAACACAATCAGGGGAAGCACAAAGCAGGGGTCTTACACCTTCGTGTGCTTGTGTATCACCTAGGGTCTTAAAATGCAGATTCTAATTCAGATCCTGGGTGAGGCCTGAGAGTCGGCATTTCTTCTTTTTTTTTTTTTGAGTTGGAGTCTCACTCTGTCGCCCAGACTGGAGTGCAGTGGCCGCTCCCGGCCACCGCAGCCTCGACCTGCTGGGCTCCGGCGATCCTTCCGCCTCAGCCTTCCAAGTAGCTGGAACCACAGGC
>CAUYQG010081545.1:0-19612 GCA_963574415.1 Tarsius wallacei | reverse complement strand
TCTTGCCACCACCTCCAGGAATACATTGACCAAAAGAAATGCAAGTACAATGAAAATTACAAAACATTCTCGAAAGAAATTAAATAAAAGGGAAGCTACCCCATGTTTATGCATCAGAAAACTTAATATTGGATTTTTATTTTAATTTTGGTTTTAGAGTTGTAGGGTGCGTGTGATGATTTGCTACATAAGTAAATTGCATGCAGGTGAGGTTGGGGCTTCTAGCGAGCCCTTGTTCCCCCTGGGAGTGGACATAGTATGCAATGGGTGGTTGTGTGCTCCGAGGCCTTCTCTCTCCCTCACTCTCACTAGTAGTGCCCAGCATCAGTTGTTCTCGCCTTTGTGTTCATGTGCTCAACGTTTAGGGCCCACTTGTGAGAGAGAACATGCCGTATTCAGTTTTTTATTTCTGCAATAGTTCACCTAGAATAATGATCTCCAGTTGCATCTATGTTGCTGCAAAGGACATGATTTTGTTCTTCTTTATGGCTGCGTAGTATTCCATTATGTATATGTACCACATTTTCTTTATCCACTCCATTTTTGACGGGCGTCTGGGTTGGTTCCATATTTTTGCTATTGTGAATAGTGGGGAAATGAACGGACATATGCAGGTGTCTTTTCTGGTAGAGTGATTTAAATTCCTCTGGACATATTCCCAGAAGTGGGACAGCTGAATCATATGGTAGCTCCATTTTTAGTTATTTGAGAAAAGGCCACACTGCTTTCCAAAAAGGTCGAACTAGCTTACATTCCCACCAACAGTGCAGAAGCATTTCCTTTTCTCTGCAGCCTCGCCAGCAGCTGTTGTTTTTTTTTATTTTTTATTTTTGAGTTGGAGTTTTACTCTGTTTCCCAGGCTGGAGTGCAGTGGCGTGCTTGACCTGCTGGACATTTTTTGACTTTTTAATGATAGCCATCTTGACCAGTATGAGATGTCATCTTATTGTAGTTTTGATGTGTGTTTCTCTGATGATTAGTGAAGCTGAGCATTTTTTCATGACTGGTTGGATGTCTTCCTTTGAGAAGTGTCTGTTCATGTCCTCATTTTTTAATGGAGTTATTTGTTTGTTTCCTGTTGATTCATTTGGATTTTTATTTTAATTTTTGTTTTAGAGTTGTGGGGTACATGTGATAATTTGTTACATAAGTAGGCCCTTTGGATGTTAGGACTTTGTCAGATGCATAGCTTGCAACTATTTTTTCCCATTCTGTGGGTTGTCTCTTTACTCAATTAATATTGTTAAAATGGTAGTACTCCCAAAAGTGATCTACAGACTTAACTCAATCTCTGTCAACATCTCAACTGAATTATTTGCACACATTGACAAGATGATCCTAAAATTCATATGGAAATTCAAAAGGACCAGACTAACCAAAACAATAATGAAAAAGATGAACAAAGTTAAAGGATTCACCTTTTCCAATTACAAAACTCACTAAAAAGCTATAATCATCAAGATTGTGTGTTACTGGCATGAATATGGGCATAGTTAAACGGAATAAAATAGAGACTAAAAATAAATCTTTACATTCATGGTCGATTGGTCTTGGACACAGGCACCAAAACAATTCAATGAAAGAAAGAATAGTTTTTCAACAAATGGTGCTGAATATCCACCTGCCAAAAATTGAGGTCGGACCTCTTTCTTACACTATATATAAACATTAACCCCAAATGAATCACAAACCTAAAAGTAAGAACTTAGTCTCTAAAACTCATAGACAAAGCATAGGTTTAACTCTTCATGATCATGTACTTGGTCATAGTTTCTTAGATGTGACACCAAAAGCACAAGTAACAAAAGAAAAAGGCCTTCGCTCTCGAATGCCAGCACCACCTGAGGCTCGCCAAGCTCCAACCAAAGGAGAAGAGGGGTAAGTAAGGAGGTCTCTATACCATGGCTCATACAAGGCAGACTGCCTGCAAATAGATCAGTGGTAAAGCACCCAGGAAGCAACTGACTACAAAAGCCGTTCACAAGAGTGCACTCTCTACTGGAGGGGTGAAGAAACCTCATCGTTATGGGCCTGGTACTGTGGCACTCCGAGAAATTAGATGTTATCAGAAGTCCACTGAACTTCTGATTCACAAACTTCCTTTCCAGCGTCTGGTGCGAGAAATTGCACAGGACTTCAAAACAAATCTGCGCTTCCAGAGCGCAGCTATTGGTGCTTTGCTGGAGGCAACTGAGGCCTATCTGGTCGGCCTTTTTGAAGACACCAACCTGTGTGCTCTCCATGCCAAACGTGTAACAATTATGCCAAAAGATATCCAGTTAGTACGCCACATACGTGGAGAGCATGCTTAAATCCACTATGATGGGAAACATTTCATTCTCAAAAAAAAAAAATTCTCTTCTTCCTGTTATTGGTAGTTCTGAACGTTAGATTTTTTTTTTTCCCCCATGGGGTCAAAAGGTACCGAAGTATATGATTGCGAGTGGAAAAATAGGGGACAGAAATCAGGTATTGGCAGTTTTTCCATTTTCATTTGTGTGTGAATTTTTTTTTTTGAGAATGAAATGTTTCAGTGAACAAGTTTCTGCGGTTCGACTTTATAACAATTATAAATAAACCTGTTAAATTTTTCTGGACAATGCCAGCATTTGGATTTTTTTAAAACAAGTAAATTTCTTATTGATGGCAACTAAAAAATAAAAAAAAAAGAAAACACAACTCAAATATCTGCTGCTTTCAAGAAACCCGCTTAACATACAAAGACTCCCTTCAGACTCAAGGTAAAGGGGTAGGGAAAAATATTCCATGTAAATGGAAACCAAAAATGAGCAAGAATAGCCATTCTCCTATCAGAAAAAACAGACTTTAAATGAACGATAGTAAAAAAAGAAAAGATGGTTATTATATAATGATAAGGGGATCAATCCAACAAGAAGACATAACAATTTTAAATATATATGTACCTAACACCAGAGATCCCAGCTTTATAAAACAAATCCTACTAGACCTAAAGAAAAAAAAGATAGACAGCAACACAATAATAGAGGGAGATTTTAACACTTCACTGACAGTAATAGACAGATCATCAAGGCAGAAAGTTAGCAAAAAAAATTGGAGTTAAACCAGACCCTAGAGCAAATGGAACTAATGGACATCTATAGAACATTCCACCAAAAACTACAGAATATACATTTTTCTCATTAGTACATGGAACAGTCTCCAAGAAAGACCGTATGATAGGTCAAAATGAAATCTCAATAAATTTTTAAAAAATGAAACATATCAAGCACCTTCTCAGACCACAGTGGAATAAAATTAGAAATTAACTCCAAGAAGAACTCGCAAAACCAAACAAAAACATGGGAGTTAAACAATCTGCTTCTGGAAGATCCTTGAGTCAACAATGAAATCAAGATGGAAATTTTTTAATTCCTTGAAACGAATGACAACAATAAAACAAGTTACCAAAACCTCTGGGACACACAGTCAAAGCTGTACTCAGAGAAAAATGTATAGTGCTTTAGGCCTACATTAATAAGACTAAAAAGATCGCATATCAACAACCTAACGTAATACCTCAAGGAACTAGAAGAACATGAACAAACCAAACCCAAAGACAGCAGAAGAAAAGAACTAACAAGACTCAGGCCAGGCTTGGTGCCTCAGCCTGTAATCCCAGCACTTTGGGAGGCCAAGGCGAGTGAGCCCGCGGATTTGAGATCAGCCCCAGCAACTTGGCGAGACCTTGTCTCTACCATAAAGGAAAAATTAGCCAGGCGTGATAGTGCGTGCCTGTAGTTCCGTATGTTTGGAAGGCTGAGGCGGAAGGATTGCCTGAGCCCAGCAGGTCATCGCTGGGGTGGCTGTGAGCGAGCCACTGCACTACTGGGCAACGGAGTGAGACTCCAACTCAAAAAAAAAAAAAAAAAAATCAGAGCAGAACTAAATGAAATTGAAATTTTAAAAAAATACAAAGGACCAAAAAGTTGGTTCTTTGAAAAGATAAATAAAACTGATAGACTGCTAGCTAAATTAATTAAGAAATAAAGAGAGAAGATTCAAATTAGCTCAATCAGAAATAAAAATGAAGACATTACAACTGGTACAATGGAAATTCAAAAGATCATCTGAATCTATTATGAACATCTGTATGCAAACAAACTAGACAATCTAAAGGAAATAGATAATTCTTGGAAACATACAACCCCCAACCTTGAATCTGGAAGAAACAGAAACCCTGAACAGTTCTTTAGAAGAGTATTAATTATCCCCATTTACCCCTTTCCAATGAGGTGAATCTCCTCTCCCCCCCTCTTACTTTCTAAATAAACTACATTTTCTAATCTAAAAAAAATCCCCATTTTACAGAGAGGAAAATTAAAGAAATTAAAAGTTAAGCAGTTTGCCGCATAACCAATTGGTCAAAGAGCTGAGACTAGAAAACAGAGATGAACTAAATGGGTTTGGCTGTGTTTTTGGACCATAGTTGCAGTCCAACCTGGATTCTGAAGAGGAACAATGTCATTGGAGGCCACTGGGGACATTGCATATTACATATGCTTAGAGGCAGACAGGTCTACACAACAGGAAAAAACACTCAGAAGCAAATTCTGTTTTTCATTTCAACTTCAGTAGAGCTGATTCTTACCTTATGTAACATTCTGAGAATACCAATTACGTACATCATAAATGACACTAATCTATCCTAATAACATAGGAGGGGCAGCGTGGACTATTTACAGTCCAACCTCAAGACACACAAATATATACCTACACCCACACAGAGGATTGAACATACTTAAAAATGTATACATACACAAAGAGTAAACCAATGAACATGCTCATGCAAGTCCATATGGTTACAACACACATACACACCCATGATACTCTGTCTTGGTTTCCTCATTTTGAATGAGCACAGCTATTCATATGTGAACCCACCAATGCTTCATCCAACCTTCTATCCTTAGCAGAGCTACCCCTCTCAATCTCCGAGCCAGCCCTGACAGAGACAGATATATAATCAGTAGCCTTCCCACTCACACTCCTACTTACTGTACCCACATGTATGGGCTAATCCTGGAATCTCCAATACCTTTTGGAACAGTGGCTCTTAACCAGGGGTGATTTTTGCCTCGGGGAACATTTGGCAATATCTGGAGACATTTTTGGTTGTCACAGTTCTGGAAGGGAAGAGGATGCTTTTGGTATCTGTTAGGTAGAGGCCGTGCTGCTAAACAATCTACCATGCACAGGGCAGTCCCCCACAGCAAAGAACTATCCGGCCCAAAATGTCAATAGTGCCAAAGTTGAGAAGGAGCAATTGTCTCAGAAGGAGCAACTGTCTTATTCTTAGCCACCTGCTAATAAACCACCAAGAGCTGCTTCCTCTGAGATAACTGGCATGGTTTATACCATAAGACTCCAATCCCGGGGCAACTGGTAGTGGGAGCAAAAGACGAAAATGAAAGAGCAGCTACAGGGGCTATTGGGCCAGTGTCAGCCAAAGCCATCAGGTCGAGAAAAAGATACACACACAGTGAAAAGGTAGTTGGCTGGGAAAGCAGCTGGAGTGATGAAAGCAGGTGCAGAGGGACTGGGCACCACACTACTGGATGAGCTCTTTTTGGGTTTTGTTTTTGTTTTTGAGCTGGAGTCTTACTCTGTCACCTAGGCTGAAGTGCAGTGGCATGCTGATGGTCACCCCAGCGTCCACCTGCTGGGCTCTGGCAATCCTTCCACCTCAGCCTTCCAAGTAGCCAGAACTACAAGCATGTGCTACCATGCCCGGCTAATTTTTTAATTTATTGTAGAGATGAGGTCTCGCCAAGTTGCCCAGGCTGTTCTCGAACACATGGGCTCAGGCAATCCCCTCACCTTGGCCTCCTAAAGTGCTGGGATTACAGGCTTGAGCCACCATGTACGATGGCAGTAAACTCTTGTTAGCAAGTGTCAGTGAGAAGCAAACTGACCTGAGGAAATATCCATTTGTTCCCAAACTGCAGGAGGCCCAGCTGCAAGGTGATTTCTGCAAACCTGTAAGTCCTACCTCCCTTGTCAGTGCCTATGACTTGATGTTAGACCCTATTGTGGGTTGAATTGTGTCCCCCAATAAGGGTATGTTGAAGTCCTCATCCCTCCATATGTACGTGATCTTATTTGAAAATAGGGTTGTTGTAGCTATAATTAGTCAAGATTAGGTCATTCTGGAGTGGAGTGGGCTCCTAATCCAGTATGACCGGTGTCTTTGTAAAAAATGGCCATGTGGGCTGGGTGTGGTGGCTCACGCCTATAATCCCAACACTTTGGGAGGCCGAGGTCAGAGGATTGCCTGAGTCCACGGGTTCGAGACCAGCCTGGGCAACTTGGCAAGACCTCATCTCTACAGTAAATCAAAAATTAGCCAAGTGTGGTGGCATATGCCTGTAATTCCAGTTTCTTGGGAGGCTGAGGTGGAAGGATCACCTGAGCCCAGCAGGTCAAGGCTGTGGTGGCCGTGAGTCTGCCACTTCATTCCAGCCTTGGTGATACAGTGAGATTCCAGCTCAAAAAAAAAAAAAGAAAAGAAATGGCCATGTGACACAGAGACATGGGGGAATGCCATGTGAAGATGGAGGCAGAGATGAGAGTGATGTATCTACAAGACAAGGAATGCCAAGGATTGCCAGTTGACATCAGAAGCTAGGAGAGAGGCATGGAACAGATTCTTCCTCAGAGTCCTTTAAAGGAAGCAACACTGATAACAGCTTAATTTTGGGCTTCTAACCTCCAGAATTGTGCAAGAATAAGTATCTGTTGTTTTAAGCCACACATTTATGGGACTCTTATGGCAGACTTAGCAAATACAGACCCCATTACTCAAGTGCATCAGTGTTGCTGATAACACATCAGCCATGGCTCTAGAGTTTACAAGACTCCAGGATTCTGGCTCTGCTCTGAGCATGCCCCTCCCTAGGGGATGAAGAGTTTACCAGACCAAGGAGATGTGCCCATCCAGTGTCCCCACCTCCCCTTTCTTTTAGACCATATTTTGAATACCTAGAACCCATAATTCCCTATCGAAATAGCTCTGAGATTGACCTAAGAATCAGGCCAGGCGTGGTTCTTGAATCTATCTTCCTGGGACAGATAGCAATGTATATACTCCTAGGCCCAAGGGGTGGCTGTTTGCCAGTAACTGGGGAAGCTGTGGACAGAACTTGGACTTGCGTGTTATGGTGTCCACACAAATGTGCACCTTATTCTATGGGACAGAGGTGGGAATAGAAAGAGGAAGGGGGCAGGCTCTGGGTTCTGGATTCCCAGGTGTACTCCTGCCCTGGCCTCCAGGACAGGTAGGGATGGAGTTATCACTCTTACTTCCACAGACCAGGATTGATGTTCAAGGAATGGATTCTGGGCATGTTCATTCAGCACACTGTTCCTCATGTGGATCCCAGCCACAGGAAGGGACCGGTGCCTCATTTCTCTTTCTATGCTCTGACCCATATGCCTCTGGGTAGTGTTCTGCAAGACCAAACTCAGAAGCTGGGTCAGCTCCTGCTCTCTCTCCCATCTTCCCCTTCCTTACTGCCCTTAGCAAGTGTATCTACACCAGGTTTCTTAAGAATCCCAGCCTACTCCTATAACTGGGGTCCCCAAATGTGTCAAAACAGAGGTCACAAATTCAGTTTCCTATAGGAGCCAGGTAAATATTACTGAGTCTAGCTGGCCAGGTCTAAAATGTCAGCAAGAGGTAAGGTCTGCAGCAAACTGAGACAACAAGGCTCCTTCCTAAGTGGCTTCTGCTAAGTGTTGCCATGGTGATGGTGGCCTGATGCAAAAAAAAAAAAAATTGTTTTTTGATAGATTGGAAAACTTGATTTTATTATGTGAGCTCCTGTTCAACTGATTCAAAATTTTGATACAGTGTCTATCAAATAACACCCAGCCATAGCCAGGTCAGGATAAGTTGGCAAGTTTATTGTCACTAATAAAACTAAACACCCATGCCAGATAAGTTGGCAAGCTGAGGAAGCCAGGAGCTATCCTACCCCCGGTTTGCCCTGACCTCACTGAACTCCAGACAGTTCGAGGAACTAATGCTATTGTCACGTGTTGTTATTTTTGCAGTCTGATATGACCTTCCCACCCTTTCCACCTGGCAAAAATCCAGAAGCCTCTATATGACTCATCTTTATCATCACCTCCCACATGTAAACCTGGATTGATCCATTCCTCCAGCCCAGCCTCCCCATTTTCACCACTTCCTGGTTTCTGCTCCTTACTCATGCCTCTGTCACATCCCTTATCACGTTGTTTTACAACTGTTTGTCATCTACCACTAAACAGTGAACACCTCAAAGTCTAGAATGTTTATCTTGTTCCTTCTATGTTCCCAGTTCCCTGGCACTTAGGTGGCACAATGCATGTGAAATGAATCAATAAACAGTATCTATCAGAAATGAGACCAGTGTTAAGCTATTGATAGAATTCCAAATTAGTATTTGTGACAATAAGTTTATCATCATAAGTGCTTAGGAGTGGGGAAAAGCAATATTCAGCAGAATGGCTAAGGAATTCACATTTGACCTGGGAAACGGATTCTTACAGGGAGGGGGAGAAACAAAGGAAGAACAATCTGGGAATGAAACTAAAGGCTCAAAGGACAGAAAGCCTGTGGTGGTCTCTGATACCAAGAATGGTAGAGGTGGTAAGCAAGACAACAGATGAAATAAAGTGATTGTGATGAAGGGCTTTTAAGGGAGAACTATGGTGAGAGGGTAATGTAGGAACAACTGAGGTGGTGGGAAGAAAAGAATAGGAAAGTGCTTTCATGACTCTGCTGACAGCCATCTTGAGCCACACTGGTAAGGATGTTTGTTTCCTATGGTGATATTAACATTGTTGCTTTCCTCCAGCTTCAGTCCTGAAGGGACTTGTTACACCAGGAGCTGCTCTTTTCCCTTAGATATGCTGCCACCGTGCGGATGGAGTGTGCAGCCACACGGCTTGCTGGCAGCCTCACATTTTACCTCAGTGCAAGTGGATGAAAACTGTACTCAAGCTCAGCATGTTTATGCACCTAACTTTTTTTTTTTTGAGTTGGAGTCTCAATGTCGCCCAGACTGGAGCTCCCGGCCACCGCAGCCTCGAGCTGCTGGGCTCCGGCGATCCTTCCACCTCAGCCTTCCAAGTAGCTGGAACTACAGGCACGCACTACCACGCCTGGCTAGTTTTTGATTTATTGTAGAGATGAGGGCTCACCAAGTTGCCCAGGCGGGTCTCGAACCTGCAGGCTCAGGCAATCCACTCACCTCAGCCTCCCAAGGCGCGGGATTACAGGCTGAGCCACCGAGCCCAGCTTATGCACCTTACTTTAATGTCATTTAAATATTAGACAGCTGGGCATGGTGGCTCAAGTCTGTAATCCCAACACTTTGAGAGGCAGAGGCGAGAGGATTGCCTGAGCCCAGGGATTCTAGATCAGCCTGAGCAACATGGCAAGGCCTCATCTCTACAATAAATCAAAAAATTAGCCGGGGTAGTTCCAGCTACTTGGAAGTGTGAGGCAGAAGGATCACCTGAGCCCAGCAGGTTGAGGCTGTGGTGGCCGTGAGCATGCCCCTGCACTCCAGCCTGGGCAACAGAGTGAGACTCTGACTCAAAAAATAAATTAATAAATTAATAAATATAAATAAATAAATATTAGACCGATATTTCTTTTTACAATAACTGAAGTCAAGCAAAGATACACCACACATATCCCAATCAATCAGGACCTCCTTCATAATTATCCCTTCTCTGTGTTTTCCTCCTTACTAGTCTATAAACTCTTTAGGTACAGAGGTTTACTCAGAGGTTTATCGCTGAATAATATTCCACTGTATTGTATACCAAAATTTGTTTGTTCATTAATTTGTTGAGGGACATTTGAGCTGTTTCCACCTTTTGGCTATTGTGAATAGTGCTACTATAAACACGTGTATACACCATGCTTGTTTGAGTGTATATTTTCAATATTTGTGGGTATACACCTAGGAGTGGAATTGTGGAGTCACATGGTAATTCTGTTTAAATTTTTTTTTAAAGACAAGGTCTCGCTATGTTGCCCAGGCTGGTCTTGAACTCCTGGGCTCAAGCAATCCTTCCACATTGGGCCTTCCCAAAGTGCTGAGATTACAGGTGTGAGCCACCATGACTAGTCTTTGTTTAATTTTTTGAAGAAACACCAAACTGTTCCCAAAGTGACTGCACCATTTTGCATTTCCAACAGCGATACATGAGAGTTCCAATTCCTCCTTATCCTTGCTAACACTTGTTTTTTTAACACTGCTAACACTTGTTTTTTTAAAATTGCTATCCTCCCAGCTACTTGGAAGGCTGAGGCAGAAGGATCGCCGGAGCCCAGCAGGTCAAGGCTGCAGTGGCCGGAAGCGGCCACTGCACTCCAGTTTGGGTGACAGAGTGAGATGCCAACTCAAAAAAAAAAAAAAAAAAATTGCTATCCTACTGGGTAGGAAGTGTTAACTTATGGTTTTAATGTGCATTTCCCTAAAGATTAGTGATGTTGAGCATCTTTTCATGTGTTTATTAGTCATTTGCATATCTTATTTGGAAAAATAGCTATTCAAACTTTTTGTCCTTTTTTTTTTTTTTTTTTGAGTTGGAGTCTCACTCCGTTGCCCAGGCTGGAGTGCAGTGGCATGCTAATGGCCACCCCAGCGTCGACCTACTGGGTGCCAGCGATCCTTCCACCTCAGCCTTCCAAGTAGCTGGAACTACAGGCATGCGCTACCACACCCGGCTAATTTTTTGATTTATTGTAGAGATGAGGTCTCGCCAAGTTTCCCAGGCGGGTCTCGAACCCGTGGGCTTGGGCAATCCCCCACTCACCTTAGCCTCCCAAGGTGCGGGATTACAGGCTGAGCCACCGAGCCTGAGCCCGGCGAGATGAGGTCTTACCATGTTGCCCAGGCTGGTCTCAAGCCTGCGGGCTCAGGCAATCCTCTTGTCTCAGCCTCCCACAGTACTGGGTTTATAGGCTTGAGCCACTGTGCCTGGCCATGAATTGAATCTTAAAGGATATGCTCACTGGGGAGACAATAGTGGGAAAAGAACTCTAGGCAGAAAGAATAAAATGAGAAAAGGCGTGGAATCCACAAAAGAGCAATGTGCATTCAGGGAAGGGAAAATGGATCTGAGGCTGGATTATAGGGCAGATGCACAGGAGTGGCAGAAATTGAGCTGACAACGTGGTGGAAGGACAAATAATGAAAGCCCCACATGCCAACTGAGGAGGAGGAGGCCATGGGTGCCTTTGATGAAAAAGAGGTCTGCTCCAGGGAGAATGATGTAACCAAGCTTCCTGGCTCAATTCATCTTGCCAGGGAAGCTCACTCCCAACAACTCAGAACCATCTAACAACTCCACTCCACTTCGGTGAGCCCAACACCATTTTTCTCACCATTTATGACACATTTATTTACAGCATTAGCCACTCTCAGTTTTTCCTCAGCAGTATAAACTTCTTAAGGGCACCTTGTTTCCAATCTTGACTGTGTCAGTCCAAGTGCAGAGTACCCTGTGGAACTCCTAGGACGTTGAATAAGACTGGCAATTTTGACAAAAATCTGAGTTTTCCTAACTTTACCAACTTTTGTTCACATTGCCATCCCGTTTGAAATGCCCTTCTAATCACAAATTCATTCAAAACTTCACCCTGGTCTGTTTCAAATGCCACTTCTTTATGAAGGGTTTTCTTGCCTCCCCACTGGGATGTGGACTCCCCTCTCTTTGAAAGAGGGTATATTTTGTACTTTTCTTATGGGATTAATCTCCTCATACCTTACAGCACGCTTATCTGGATATTCCTCTCATGTGATACATCTCTTGCTCCTCACCTAATGGAATCTAAACACTTTGGCATAAGATTTAAGCCTTTCTGAACCCTGCAATTCCCTGGATAGAGTCTGAACTGAACAGTTCAACTAGTGGCAAAAATGATGGAATCAGAGACAGAAATAATCATTATCACAAAAGTTTTTAAAAATCCTAGAAGAAACTACACAAAACAGGATGCAGGCATAAATAACACAAAGTGTATGCTGAATCAATTTGTGACCACTTGGCTTGTTTATTTCCATCACATGGATCTCATTTTGCTAGAACTCCAGAAGACTCAGACAAAAAATAACGGCCTACCAGCTGCTGTGTTCCCAAGTCTGTGGTTTTCCTATGATATAAACACAAGATTCTGGAGGTATGGTCTCTGTTAATATTTTCTGGTGTAGGTATGGGGAAGAAATGGACGATGGGGGGCTGGTGTGAGGGAAACCCACCTAACGAGCCGACAGTTCATATAAGCAACACCTGGAGTGCCAAACCCCCTCCAACTGCTATTTTATTGGAAAAAAAACAACAACTCCACTCTGCCTTTGGTAAATGCAAAAATTCTTTCACCAGCTGCATTCCAATCTAAAGTGTGTGGCAGTTCAGGAGAGATGGCAGCTGGAACAGATCACATTCAGGATGTAGAGAACACTTACCAGCAGCTAGGGGATAATCAGAGCCTGCAAAATGAATCCTCAGAGCCATATTCCTCTAAGAAAATGGATTAGTCTCAATCTGCCTGCTCAGAGTGTCCTGCTTGTAAATGTTAAAAAATACTGGAGGTACATATCAGCATCTGACTGGTGAAAAAAATCAGCCTTTTGAATAGAAACTTTGTGACATCAGCTATTTTAGGACTTTCCACTTCAGTTCATAAAACCCCAAAGCCTCAGTTTTGGTTTTAATCCTAGTTTTGTTAAATATTTACAATCTACTGCAAAATCGAATTCAGACCAAATGTCTGCTTACACAACCTTGTGACATGGCCACTCCTCCAGACAAGAGGAAAAAAGAACTAAAATTTATTGAACATTTACTATGTAACTGGCACCAGACCAGTCACTCCCTTGAAGTTCCATCCTCACAACATCTCTGAGAGGCAGACATCCACATTTCACATGAGGTGTGTGGGCCCACATGAGGTAACTTGGGCCCAGACAGCTTAAATCATTTGCTCAACACCCCCAAAGGAAAAATTGGAAGAGTTAGGATTGTCTGACTCCAAAGCCAATGTTCTTTCCATTGCCCTCTGGTGCTGGCTAATATGCCCCAGAGAGTTCTTTCTCCAGAATTCGCAAGAATGTTATAAGAGCCTATGACTCTGGCACAGGTGTTGGCAAACTTTCTATAAAGACCAGATAGTATACATTTTATTTATTTTTAAGCTTTTTTTTGGTCTCTGTTGCAATTACTCAATTCTATCACAGTAGCACAAAAGTGGCCATAGATAATATGTAAATGAATAAACATGGTTGTGTTCCAATAAAACTTTATGAAAACAGGCAGTGGGCCGGATTTGGTCCCAAGGCTATGCTTTGAGACCTCTTGCTGACCCCTGCTCTACAAGGTTCTAGAGTGGGTAGCTTCATGTTATTTAGGTTTAGAAATCAATAAAGAATTGCCGGCCATTGCTTTGGTAACTGCTGCTGTCTTCATGTGGATCTTTGAGCTGTGGCCGCCATGTTTTCTTAGTGTTGGCCCCCTCCCCTACCTTGGGGAGGTGAATCTCCTCTCTCTTTTTTCTCTTTCTAATTTGCTTTCTAAATAAACACTGTTTGAAAACTTAAAAAAGAAAAAAGAATTGCCTATTTCCAAGTTAATCAACAAATGTGAGAGTCTTATATATTCAAGAGAATATGAGAGAAAGAGTAGTATAAGACATGGTCCATGCACTTAAGGAATTTACATTCTTTTGGGAAAAGGCAGAGGCACATTAAAGCCAAAAACAGCAACATGAGGTAGCACCTGGTAAGTGCCCAAGAAGAAGACCTGAGGGCCAAGGGCTGACTGATGGGCCACCAAGATATTAGAAAACCAGAGTCCACAATCTGATCAACTAATCTTGCATTGGCACCAGAGCGCAGAAAGAGTCGGAAAAACCTCTCAGTGGGCAGGAATGAAGAATGAGTCAGAAGTTACTGCTTTAAGCACTAACAAAAACACCCATTCTGATGAGACCACACTAAAGTTTATAGCATGTGACAGATGCTAATCAAAGACATCTCCTTTAGACTCACCAAACACATTTGTTCCCTGTCTCATTCTAAAAGGACAAGCAACTAACCTATGGTGCTGAGTGTTGAGGGAACTCTGCAAGGCCTTTCCATTCTCCTCTCAGCTGATACTTTAAGCCCCGGTGAGCCTGAAGAAGCTACAGACAAGAGCCAACAGAAACCATCTTGGGCCACACTTGGAAGTCTAGGAAGAAGCCATTTCCCAAAGCCTTACCTTGCTCATTGCAGTCAGGGCAGGATCACAGGCAGCATCCAGATCCTGAACCAACAACTGAATACTGCTGGAGATGACACTGCAAATCAAACATTTATTGTGGTCACAACTTTAAACAACGGCTGTTTGAACGACCGATGCAGCCCCTTCCAAATGTTTTAGGCCTTTGGGTAACAATTAGATTCATCATTTCATAAGAAAAGCTCGTTTTAATTAGTGACAATGGAAGAGCAGTTTGGTTCTTTCTTCAAGTCTTGGTCTTATTTGGGTGTGTTCCCACCCAGGCAGGACACAAAATTCCATGGCTCATCTCCCTAGCCATCACCCCTAGATTCCCTCCTCACATCTTCCTCCAAAAGTACCTGTTTCTCAAAAACCGTCTGTCAGAAATGAAGAAAAGAAAAAGTTAAGAATAGGGGAGGAAATAAACTAAGAAGAGAATATTGATTTTTCCTCAAAAATGGTGGATGTGAAAGCTGAAGCTTGGTCCATCCCCATCTCATTTAATGGTGGTGGAGCAGAAACTGACCACAACAAAAATACTACATGGTGATAACAGGGAAAAAAATATACCAAGAAGGCTTTACTGTTTGAACTTCTTGGATAGACCTCCTCTACCTTCCACCTCTTACCCCCAAGCATACACACACACACACACACACACACACACACACACATACTTTTATACTCCCAGTGGTTAAGGTTAAGATGAGGCCACAGGCCGGGCTCAGTGGCTTAGACTGTAATCCCAGCGCTTTGGGAGGCCAAGGTGAGTGGATTGCCTGAGCCCGCAGGTTCGAGACCTGCCTGGGCAACTTGGTGAGACCTCATCTCTACAAAAAATCAAAAAATCAGCCAGGCATGGTAGCGCGTGCCTGTAATTCCAGCTACTGGGAAGGCTGAGGCGGAAGGATCGCCGGAGCCCAGCAGGTCGAGGCTGCAGTGGCCACTGCACTCCAGTCTGAGCGACAGAGTGAGACTCCAACTCAAAAAAAAAAAAAAAAAAAAAGATCAGGCCACTTACACTTTGTATTCTAAAACTAGAGGTGGTCCTGGCACTCTGTGAGTTAGGAGTTGGGTGGGGACAGATCAGGGATGGCCAAGGAAGAATTTCTTCTCTTTGACCATTTTAGATAGTGCAATAATGAAGACCTCATAAGTGAAAAAATGGCTGCACCTGAGAAGGTAAAATGGCAGGCAGCTGCATCAATCCTAATGCTGCTTCTTAGTGGCTATGGAGAATAATTTGGATCCAACAGAAGGCCTTGAAAACCTCTTAGGGTCCCCAGTGACTAAGGCAAAGCCTGAGATAAGCAGGCTTTTGCAAAGGAGAAAGGCAGGCCCTGTGCAAACACGTGCAAGGTACATACGTGCTGAACGTGTCCATTTCGCCAGTCAGATTGATTCGTTCTATCAGACTTACATCAACTTTTTCTTTGAGTTTTTCTTCTAGCTGTTAGAAAATGTGAGAAACAGATACATGGTTAATGATTATCCAAGGGAGTACCTTGAAAGTAATAATGTTTACTGAATTTGATGCTTCAGGTATAACTCAAGATACTTTTCATATATTGACTCATTTCATTCTCACAACCCTATGAGGAAGATTCTATTATTATACCCAGTCTACAGATAGAAAATGGAGGAAAAGACTACCCAAGATATTACGTGGTAGAGCCAGGAATCAAACTTCCTCCAGAATCTGTACTTGTTTCTTAAGATACATTGATAATCCCTATCATTAATTTTGAAAAGATCCTGATTTTAAGATACTCCCTGCCTCAAAAACCTTTGGCGGTGAGTGATAGTAGAACCGGCTAAAATATTCACTGAGTGCTTCTATGGGCCAAGCACTTCATTAAGGCATTGAAGATACCTTGGTAAGCAAAGAAACATAGTCCCTGGCTTCATTAGCCTACAGCCTAGGATAGAAACACTCAACCTGCTCCTAGGGCCTCAGAGAAAAAATACTAGTGGCCCAGGACCTGTAAATACCTGAAAACATCCCTGGGAGTCAATTAATCCAGCACTCCTAAACCTATTACACAAAGTCTAGAATAACTAATGTTTTATCTTAAACTTTAAAATGGTCTTAGGGGTGTATAATTACTATAATCTTTTTGAAAGGCAATTTATTAAAAAAGCAAAAATCTAAATATAGACATTTCTTTAAACCAACAACTCCACATCTAGAAACACATTTCAATGAAATAAGCAGAATAATGTATAAAGATATGCAAGTATTCTTTACAGCATTTGTTAATTCAACCAGTACTTACTGAAAGCCTACTTTGTCCTGGCTGTGTAACAGAGTAAGGGAGTTATTCAGTGAACAAAACAGATAAGAGCCTGTTCTCATAAAGCTCACATGCTAGCGTTGTTTATTATTGAAAAACTGGAAACAATCAACATATATATTTACAAGAATTGATGAAAAAAATTATGGCACAGGCTTATACTCCTTAGACTCTTTAGCACTCTTCAGACTGAAAATACAACCAGACTTCTTTTTTTTTCCTTTTTTCGAGCTGGAGTCTCACTCTTGTCGCCCAGGCTGGAGTGCAGTGGCTGCTCCCAGCCACCACTGCCTCAATCTGCTGGGCTTAGGCGATCCTTCCACCTCAGCCTTCCAAGTATCTGGAACTACAGACGCACACCACCATGCCCGGCTAGTTTTTGTGATTTATTATAGAGACGAGGTCTCACCAAGTTGCCCAGGCTGGTCTCGAACCCCCGGGCTCAGGCAATCCTCTCGCCTTGACCTCCCAAAGTGCTTGGATTACAGGCTGAGCCATTGTGTCCAGTCCAACCAAACTTCTAATCATGATTTGGATCCTGTGTAGCTCTCTGACCCCATCTTGATACTTTTCACTTTGCCTGCTAGGCTTTAGTTACTCTGGCCTAAGTTTCTGGGTCTTTCTTCCTCAGGACCTTCATACTTTGCAATTCCTATTTTTTCTCTCTGAAATGCATCCTGCTCACCTCTGCTGATCCTTGCTTTGCTGCACCCCACTTCCCAGCCCTCAGGTCTCTGCTTCAGGATCACCTCCTCAGAGAAGCCCTCCTTGACCACTCTTTTCAGCAAGCAACTTTTTTATTCTAGAACTGCCACATTTGTTTCCTTTCTAACACCACAAAATTGAAGTTATATCTTGACTGATTTATTAAGTACCTGGCTCCCCCGTTAGTTCTTAGTTCTATGCCAGAAATAAACCTGTCTACTCTTCACCACTGCTAATTAACACCAGATAGAGTGCCTAGTACATAAGTACTGAAGAAAGATTCCTTGAAGGAATAAAAGAATGAATGGAACACCTTGCACAGGTGTTAAATATGCTGAGGTAATACTGACATGGAAAGACATCCAGGACTTAGGTAAAACAAAATAGTGTTGTCTTGTTGTAGAACAATATATGTAGAATATGGACCCATTTTTATTTAAAAAGATACAGTAAAGAATGTTTGGAAGGCTAGACCTTAGTTAAAGAGGTAACAATGATTGCTCCGAGGGGTGAGATTATTGGGAACTTTCATTCCTTATGTTTATATTTCTATAATAGTTGAAACTTTTTAGGAGTATATATTACTTATTTAATGGAGTAAACTTCAAACATTTACAAAAATAAAGATACAGTACAATGTACCAAGCCAGTGTCAACAATTGTCATTATACATTCTTTTTCATTTATACACTCAACTATTCCCCCATCCCTTAAATTATTTTGAAGCAAATCCTAGACATTCCGTCATTTCATATGTAAATATTAAATATGTATCTCTAAAAGATAAGGACTCATTAAAAATTAAGCATAACCACAATACCACTATCACACCTAAAAAGTTAACAATAATTCCTTTAATATCAATCGTCACTTAATCTAGGTAGTGACCACATTTCCCTTATTGTCTTACAATATTTTAATAGTTTATTTATTTATTGAGGTGGAGTCTCACTGTCGCCCAGGCTGGAGTGCAGTGGCACGCTCACAGCCACCACAGCCTTGACCTGCTGGGCTCCGGTGATTCTTCCAAGCCTTCCAAGCAGCCAGAACTATGGACACGCGCTACCACGCCCAGCTAATTTTTTTATTTATTATAGAGATGAGGTCTCGCCAAGTTGCCTGGGCTGGTCTTGAACTCACAGACTCAGGCAGTTCACTCGCCTTAGCCTCCCAAAGTGCTGGTATTACAGGCTGAGCCACCGAGTTCAGTCACAATAGTTTATTTTATTCAGGATCCCAACAAAGACCATACAGGACAATTGGTTGATGTGTCTCAAGTATTTTTTAAAAAATGAAATATAATTAATGTATAAAAATGCACAGATCTTTAGTGTTTAGTTGAATGCATTTTGACAATCATATATACCTATGTATACCATGCATGGTGGCTCATGCCTGTAATCCCAGAACTTCGGGATATGGAGGCAAGAGGATTACCTGAGTCCAAGGGTTTAAGAACAGCCTGGGAAACTTGGCAAGACCTCATCTTTACAGTAAATAAAAAAATTATCTGGGCGTGGTGGTCTGTGCCTGTAATTCCCACTATTTGGAAGGCTGAGGAGGCTGAGGCAGAAGGATCGCCTGAGTCAAGCAGGTTGAGGCTGTGATAGCCATGAGCATGCCATCGCACTCCAGCCTAGATGACAGAGTGAAACACCAACTCAAACAAACAAACAACACTTATGCAATAATCAATAACAAGATATAGGACACATCCAGGTCCCCAAAGAGTTCCCTCATGCTCCTTTGCCCCTTTCTCATCACCCCTATCCCCACCCCCACTATCTGATTTCTGTCACCATAGATTGGTCTTGCCTCTACAGTTTTTTTATTTTATATACAGTAGTCTCTCCTTATCTATGGTTTTGCTTTCCATGGTTTTAGTTACCCATGACCAACCACAGTCCAAGTATATATGTATATCCTCGACCTGCTGAGCTCAGGTGATCCTTCCGCCTCAGCTTTCCAAGTAGCTGGAACTACAGGCATGCACCAACACCCCCGGCTAATGTTTTGATTTATTGTAGAGACGAGGTCTCACCAAGTTGCCCAGACTGGTCTCAAACCCCTGGGCTCAGGCAGTCCTCTCACCTTGGCCTCCCAAAGTGCTGGGATTATAGGCTTGAGCCACCATGCCCAGCCTGGAATTCTTAAATGTTGGTGACGGGGATATAAAATAGTATACCCATTTTGGAAAGCACTTTAGCAGTTTATTTTAAAACCTTATGACCCATTAGCCGGGCGTGGTAGCGCGCGCCTGTAATTCCAGCTACTTGGAAGGCTGAGGCGGAAGGATCGCCGGAGCCCAGCAGGTCGAGGCTGCGGTGGCT
>CAUYQG010081542.1:0-22978 GCA_963574415.1 Tarsius wallacei | reverse complement strand
GATTGGCAGAGAAACACTGTGTATCGACATTATACAAGAAACAGCAAGCAAATCATTTGGTTTTGGCAGGTATTTGCTTTTATCTTTTTGAAATCAAAAGATTCAACGGGGAGATACCTCTTATCACCAAGGGTGTCTGAACAAAGCATATTTGCATACCTGATCCTTAACTGTACCCCACAATATGATAACAAAAAATGCTGATTAATAAAAAAAAAAAAAAAAGAAAAATGCCTGTTGAGTGAATCAATTCTTAGAGGAATGAGTCATTTGCCTTTAGGTTCTGATCTCACTTCTGGGAACAAGCAAAATGAATAATCAAGTTTAGAGTAACTAAGTAAAAAAGAAATGAGTAGGAGAAGAGGAGGAAGATGGATCTAACTTCATATTTTGTTGCTGACTCATCTACTCAGACACAATTGTATAGTTTTAGTAACATAGAGTGATAACAAGTTCAGAGCTTGAGGGCCACGCCAGAGCTTCCCAGACCTGGAGGTTCTTATTTCATAATAAAGCGGCAGTAAGGAACTTTAATAATAAGAATATGCTATAATTTGTTATTATTAATAATTAGCTATTGCTAATACTTAGGTAGTACCAACTAAGTGCCAGGTACCTTGTGTAAAAGCTTCACAGATATTAGTTCATCATTATGTGTTGTTCATGAAGACTGGCCTCAATGAATCACAGTTCATGATATTCACACCCTTATGTGGTCCCCTCCCATATGGATGCCGGGCTGGCTGGCAATTTTTTTTTGGCCAATAGGACATTAGCAAGTATGATGTAAGCAGAAGAATCCTTTTTTGGGAATCAGCTGCTATGCTGTAAAGAAGCCTAAGCTAGGCTGGCCACAGTGGCTCACACCTGTAATCCCAACACATTGGGAGGCCGAGGTGGGAGGATCTCTTGAGCCCGAGAGTTCAAGATCAGCCCGGGCAACATAATGAGACCTCATCTCTAAAAAAATAAAATAAAATAAATGAGCCAGGCATGGTGGCAGGTATCTGTAGTCCCAGCTACTTGGAAGGCTGAGGTGAAGGGATTGCCTGAGCTCAGGAGTTTGAGGTTGTGGTGGGACATTATTGTGTCACCACACTCCAGCCTGGGTGAAAGAATGAGACCCTGACCAAAAAATAAAAAAAAAAAAAGCCTAAGCTAGACTACTGAATGATGAAAGGCCACATGGAGAGAAACCCTAGATGATGACAGACTGTCTTGCGTGTTCCATCCCCAGTTGAGCTTTCAGCTGAGTGCAGCCAGTGAACAACCTTCCACAGAATCCTGAGAGATAATAAACCAATGTGATTTCCAGGCACTGAGCTTTGGGGTAGTTTGTTATACAGCAGTAGAAATTGAAATAATTAATACAACAAATGTGTGCAGTTTCCTTGGACAATTTATGTGAAGGACTTTCTTTCCCTTTCTCTTTCTTATTATTTGTGATCAGCCAGGAAAGCTAAGGGGATGATTATGAGTCTTATAGGGCTAGTTCATTTACTCAATCATTCAACAAATATGTATTGAGTGCCTGTTCTGTGCCAGGCAGTGTTTTTGGTGCTGGGGTATTGCTGTGAGTAAACAGCCCTCACATTCATGATACTTACGGTTTATGACATGGGTGTCTCCTCTCTGATGCCTCCCTGAAAAAATGAGTAGTGCTCCCCTAAATATATCATCTGTTTTCTTCATAACCTTCTACATATCTGTCCCCCATCTAAATCTGACATTCATCTGCTTGTAATGCCAAAGGTGGGGGCCATAGGTAGACTTTGAAGTCAGACTAACCTGGCCTCAAATTCTCTCTTCCTCCCACCTTTTTCTTTTGACCTCAGTTTCCTCATCTTTGGACTGAATGTAGGAATGCCCATTTGGAGCTACTGGAAGGACTGCAGGAAAAGCACAAATGCTCAATACATATTAGTTATTTTCTTTCTTATCCCAAAGATTCAACACCTACAACTTCCGGGTAATTTCTATCAGAGGGCAGTACATGGGCATTCAGTCTGGACCCGTCCTGTCCCCTAGGACTCTGATGCTGACACGAGTTTTGCACCTAGCTCTACTGCTACTGTCTACTTGCCCTGACTCCCTTATCCCATGCAGTGAAGGGCTGAGTCTGTGATACTCGAAGCTGGGCCCTTGTCCACAGAGTTTTACCAAACACTCTCATGTACGTTACCTCAATTACTCTTTCCAGCAGGCCTGCCAGGCAGGTATTCTTAGCCTCATTTCACAGTCGAAATATCCAAGGATCAGAGAGCAACAGTGACTTTTGCAAGGTTACAAAGAAAATTAGCAGCTGAGCTTGCCTTGAAACCCAGGTGCCCTACCTCCTGTCTTCCACTCTGTCTGGAGTCTTTGTACTGCTTTCCCACCTCGCCACCCCAAGGCCCCATGCTGCCTCACAAAGATGTTTGGAAGGTGAAACCCAGCGCACTCTCAAGAAAGGGAGGCACACATGGTTATGGTTTTTCTTGCAACTATGTATGTGGGAGGCATTAATATTCACCCAGGAGCTGCTGAAATCCACTCAGCTGGAACCAAGACCGGAGAGAAGGGGACTGACCAAATTTGTTTACAGTGGGCTAATTCCACTCTGTCTCTTGCTCCATACTGCCTGGCTTTATGAGTGGAGAGAAAGTCTAATTACAGACTGACAGCTCAGAGTGTCTCATGGGAAGACAAATCTTGAATAAAAGCATGAAAAGAGACTTGAATGGTTTGGAAATATATGTGTGTGTATATATATTTGTCTCCTGGTCCTGAAGGGATTCCTGAGATCAGGATTACAGAGGCATACGTTTTCAGACTGAAGGGGGCACTGGAGATGAGCCAGCTTGAAGCCTGAGAAAGTCAAGTGACCATCCCAAAGACATGCAATGCACTCCTGGTACAACTTGGCATAGGAATCTAGGTGCTGACTCTGGAGCTTAAGTTCCCTCCATTTCCTCTGGCCCCCAAGAATTTCCTCTTGCATGACAGGTGCATGGTGTTCCAGTCCTCAGGAACCAGTGTCTAAGCTGGTTTCTCTGCCTCCAGCCCCAGCCCTCACACCTCAAGTGCATTCCCCAGCAGCTGGTCCCTGAAGTACAAAGTGCAAGTCTGAACTGGATGCTTTACACCTTCAGTTCATTCAGTAGTACCTTCACGACCTAAGGGATGGAATCCTTCTTAGCCTTAGCAAAAGTCAAAAACAAAACCACAAAACCCAAAGCTGTTTGACATGGCCTCTTCCTGTCATTCTGTTCATCCTTCCTTATGATATACTTGGTTTTAGCCCCCACGATAGCTGGCTGCTTCCCAAACTGGCCAAGCTTCTTGGCATCTATCTGGTTTTGCTCATGCTGTTTCTTCTGTCTGGGATGCTCGCTCTCTCTTCCTTTCTCTGTCTAAAGAACTGTCGGCATTAATCAACCTCATAATGTCTTCCTCCTGTTTCCTTCAAAGCCTGGGTTTCACATAAGCAGCTATTGCTGGATGCTCCCTGCTTGGCCCTCTGCAGCTCTCCATGGCACACTCAAACCCAGGCATGGCCCCATGGTGGGCAGATGTAGAGTCCTCTTCATGTCTGAGTATTCAGTGCCCACCACAGTGCCCGAATTCTTGATGGAAAAGAGGCAATAAGTGATTGATTGCTATGTGCATCACATAACTGACTGTGACATAACGGTGACAACCTGGTCAGCCCTCCCACAGCTCAGGTTCTGACCGATCAATCCATTGGGTGACTTGGTCTGAGACTTAAAGGCTACAATGTCTCTAAGAGACCTCATTTAAACTATAAATACCCATGGGCTGATAATGTAAAGATGCCTAAAATACATAGAAGAATGGCACACCCCTGTTGGTCCACTGTATCAGTTTCTTAGTGACACTCACTCCATTACTGATTTTTCCTGAGCACTGGTGAGGAGCAAGCCCCACCCAAAGGTGGGTGTTTCTGAAACAGAGGGCCAGGACAGAAAGAGTGGGAAGTAAGGATTACAAAGAGAAACAACATCCATCATGATTTTGCTTGAAAATGCCTGTAACTTCAGGTCAGTTCAGCAAACAGTGATTAGGTACTCTATGTATGTGTATGTACGCATGTGTGTGTGATCTATATATACACACATACCATATGTATTTTTATAAACCAATGATCATCAAATCCATTATACGGGAGGGGTAATTAGAGCATTGTGGTGAAAAGGCTTGCCAAAAGTCACAAAGCTGGTTAATGGTGGTATGAGGATTTCAATCCAGGTATGTTGGACTTAAGAGCTGCAATCTTCCTATGACTGTATGAAGCATATGCACCTACTATGTGCCAGCACTAGGTACACAACGATTATTTAAGTCATGCCCAATACTTTCAAGAAGCTCACAAAATATAAGGAGAACAGAAAGGAAACAGATATATCAGCCAGGAGGGTATGGAGGGTCAGGGATTGTGGGAGAAGGCAATGTTACCAGGAACATTGTTTATAAGTAGGTGTCTCACTTTGTTACCCAGGCTGCAGTGCAGTGGCACAATTATGGCTCACTGTAGCCTTGACCTCCTGGGTTCAGAGGATCCTTCTGCTTCAGCCTCCTGTGTAGCTGGATTACAGGCACATCCCACCACCCTCGGTTTATTTTTATTTTTTTTCATTTATAGAGACAAGGCTTCACTATGTTGCCTAGGCTGGTCAAACTCCTAGGCTCAAGCAATCCTCCTGCCTCAGTCTCCCAAAATGCTGGGATTATAGGTGTGAGCTACCGTAAATGGACATTATTTAGAATTGCCTGTGTATGCTGATCACACATAGCCGACTGGCTTTTAGTAGGTTTCTGCATTGTTTTTAATATCCCTGCACATACCATGCTCCCTTGTTGCTTACACAAGGGGCAGAGGAAGCAGGCCCAGCTATGTGGAGCCAGTCTGCCATTCACTGACTCACATATCTGGTGCACAGAGACTGTGAGCCAGGCATAGCCCGCCTTCCAGGAATTCACAGAAATCACAAGCAGGGTGAATGACAAACCGCCAAGTCGGTGGTCTTTTAGAGCGGATGGTGTGACCAGGCACTGTGGGAACAGAGGACAGGGCTACCCTGCACCAAGCTGTGAGTGAAGGCATCAGAGAGAAGGAGACAATTGACAAGCGGATGAAGCCTGAAGAATTTGCTCAGGTTCAAAATTAACTCTGGTTTTCACGGCAGCCAAATCCCAAGGCAGATTTCCCAAAGGACCACCCAGATTTGGCCAGAGCTGCTTGCACGCTGAATGCCTTCTTTGAGAAAAGGTCTTTAATTTCTACTCTAATGAGGCAGACACTGACTCCCTCTCATCCCACCCCCTTAAATGCAAATACAAAGCTTCAGTATGAAGTGGAGGGCAGCAGGCAGGCATTAGCCCATCCCTTGTTAAAGCCTCTGATTGAGACCGATTACTTAAACCAGCCCCACTTCATTTCTGGTCGAAAACCCACTGCTAATATCTGTTGGCTGCAGCCAGGGACTGATGAAGCAATCAGGAGGAAAAACAGATATAATAGACATGTAATCTTACAAAGAGTGGAGAAGGGAAGGTGGAGAAGGCAGTGGACAGGAGATGCTCACTTACTGTCCAGTCTGCAGACTTTGTGCCCCGGACTGTGCTGAATATTTTGCAGGCTTTTCCAGTGAAGGAGCATAATATCATGACCTAGTACACACACACACACACACACACACACACACACACACATACACATACACACACACATGGCCCCCCAAAAGACACCTCAAACAAACCCACAGAACAGCCTTGGCTATCCCTGTTGACTGCCAGTCCGTAAGCTGCTCAGAGAAACTTCACATCTGCCATGGGCATCAGATTGGTCATGTCCAAGTTGTAGTTGATACTTTGAGTTGCCTCCAAAGTTTTAACCCTTGAGGTGCCATAATGGTCCTGGAACTTGTGGAGAGATGGAGAAGAGACCCCTCTACCATGTTGTCACCTGGACCCTACAGCCGGAATCATTCTATCGGCTTCTGCTAGTCACGTCTTCCCTCCCTCAAAATTAGTCTAAGGCACCTGGACGTGGATTTCCCATGTTCTATCCTCCTTCAATAGTTTCTTTCTAGATCCTTCCTTTCTTCCACTTTTCCCCTTTCTTGGTGCTTAAATGAAAGCTCCCATGCTTAGAAGAAAAATAGATTGTGAGAAGGGGGAACATTATTTAAATAAAGCAACAACAGCTGCTCAACATACCCAGTTGTGGATAGATCTCTTCATCTGGATAGGTTTTGAATCCTATCGTGTTTGATGTGTATTATTTTACCCATCTTATAGATGAGGAAACTAAAGCTAGGAGACAATGACCGGTCAGTGGCACTTTCTGATCTAAAGCCGTGTTCTGTCCATGCCAGCCCATTGCCCCCGTTTGCATTAAATCTGCAGAATTTAGATCTAGTATCCAGATGGGGCAAGTGCAGACCCAGCACAGGGAAAATGTGGTCCAGAGCTTCTAAAAGCTTCCCAGAGAGCACAGATCTGGATGTCACCCTGTGGGAGCAGTCTGAGCTAACACAGGACACGCTTCATTTTGAGGTCATAACTCACAGGCTGATTCAGATAGCGAAAAGTGTTTCCCCAAGACAAGCAGTGTGTTTTCAAAATGAATTGCCATCCCCCTGTCTATTCTGCATGGTATTTTATAACGATCTATCTTTGATAACAGAGTGCTACAATTAAGGTGAAATCCATATATGCAAACCTAACACTTTTTTGACATTTCACATTCATCTTAGAACTTTTGGGCTGATTGAGACCATGCATGTGCTCACATCCCAGCACATGTGAGCACATGTGTGCACACACTCACATGCACACATACAGTCGTAGAGGCATGGGACGATCCTATTTGACCTAGCTTCTCTCTTTTGATTTCATCCTGTCATGATCTCTCCATTCACTTTGCTTTCTTTGTCCCCGGGAAATTATTTATTTGCTACTATGGCATGATAGACAAAGAGCTGGACTTGAGCTAGAAGACTCAGGCCTTAATCCTGATATACCTCTTAGCAGTTGTGTGCCCAGACCTAAAAGATCTCAAGTTTTGCAGTCAGAAGGATTATAAATCCACGACTCTGAGATTCACCAGTGTGATAGCAGGCCAATTGCTTAACCACTCTGAATCTTAATGTCGTCATCCTCAAAACTGCATTCATATGACTGGCCTTGCAAGAGTCTTGTGAAGATTAAATAGAATGAAGGTAGCAGGCCTGGGGCCTGAGACTCTATACATCCTGGTTTCATTTTCCACCTTATTCCCTGTCTCTCTGACTCTCAAGATTCTCGTCAAGATAATGATATTAGTTCACAAGATTATTTTGAGGATTATTTTGAAATGAGAAAAATATACCTGAAAGTATTAAGAAATAGTAATCTATTTTTAATTGATTCGTTTGCTTATCCACACCATCAATAAATATTTATTACTAAAGGTTTAGTGTTAAGGAATATGGATGATTATAAAGAAGAATCAGACACAGAAGTTACACTAAAGAAATGTTTCTTCTCTAGATATCCCCCACTCCCCTAAAAATATATGAGGCAAAAATTAAAAGTTCTGCTGGTTTGTTTATGAGATTTAGGTAACACGGAGATGGCTTGTAACTGGAGCCATCAGCCAGTGATCCATGATGGACTGATATTTGAGAAGATGCTTGGCAGAAAGGGAAGAGATGGTGGATGAGGGTAGTCCAAGTAGAAGGTCCAGTGTGACTCTTCCTTAACCTTCATCATTAAGGAGTGTGGGGAAGGTGAGGGGAAACTTGACTATACAAGGGGTTCCCAACATACAAATGAGTTTCATTCTGAGATTATGTTTGTTAAGTCCGATTTGTTTTAAGTCCAACAAAGTTAGCCTAGGTACCCAACTAACACAATTGGCTACCTACTATTTTATGTATTTAGCAGACTATACTGACACCTAGTAGAGAGAAATAATACATAAAAAGTGCAGGTGTACATCATTAAAGTTTATAACTTGAAGGTTTGTATGTAGGGGATTTACTGTACTCCAGAGGAAAATTAGAGGGTTGTGGGTGATAAGTCTACAAAGATGACTTGGGACACATTTAAGAAGGAATTTGGACTTTTATAGACAATGGGGGAGATCTGAAACTTTCTGAACAGGAGTGATGTTGTCAGAGCCAGTTTTCCTGAAGATGAATCCAGTGATGTGGAGGGATGTTTGGAGTGAGGAGAGATGGGGGCTCACTAGGAGTTGGTTTTGCAAGTTTCAGAGAGATGAGGCTCTGGAATGGATCAAAGACAGTGAAGATGAAGGAGGGAAGCTTGGAGGGAAAATATTACAGAGGAATGTGTTAGAATTTAAGTGACCATATCAGGGAATGGGAGTGGGAGAATGATGAAGGTTAAGGAGGAGTCCTGAATACTGCTGAGGTCTTGGGTAAGGAGAAAAGACATCAAAGAAATTTCAAGAAAGAGCTGGTTTAGGAAGAAAGACACTCTTGCCTGTATGTAAAAATAAGAAGAAAATTAATTCTCCAGAATTTTGAGGTCGGGGGAAAGCAGACCAGTCTTTTTGTGGAACAGTGTTTCTCAAACTAGATACTATTGGCATTTGGGGCCAGATGACTCTTCGTTGTGGGGGCTGTCCTGGGCACAGCAGGATGTGTGTAGTAGCATCCCTGGCCTCTACCCACTCAGTGCCAGTGGCACCACCTCCCAAGTTGTGATCATCATAAATGTCACTGGACATTGCCAAATATCCCCCAAGGGGCAAAATCACCCTCCGCTGAGAACACTGTTGTAGGGGAGGTGTGCTCCCCATGAGAAAAGCTGTAAGAGTGGTGGGAGGATCCAAGCTACACTCCCAAGGGGATTCTGTGGATCTGTGTCATGAACTTTGATGGTGGATGGGAAAAGGGGGTGATTTGTGGAAAGAGGCAGGTTCCAGATGTGCTCCCCTGAGCTGGCCCAAGGGTGTTCAGATAGAACACCCCTCATGCCACCACATCTTCCATAAAAGCATTATGAAACACAAGCCATGCCTGTCATGGCTGAATTATTACAGAACAAGGCAAAAGAGCAGTTTCCAAGTAGATTAGAAGTAGGAAAGAACTGAGGCCAAGAGGACCCAGGAGTCAAAATGAAGAGAGCTAGGAGGAATAGAGACATGGAAATCATAGGCTTGAGGGGCTTTCTGGGACCCAGAACTGGCATTCTCTTCTGCCAAGTTGACCTACATCTCTGAGAAAATGGAGACAATAACAAGTGGATGGCTTTTTAAAATCTATGCATTTAAATCAGACACACACTTGTTAAGTGTATGTGCCATTCATTAAATCTTCCTCAACTTTGAGATTAATAATGACACTATTGGACAGTCCTGCTAATGAGAGACTCTAAATACCCTTAAGGATACAGAAGCAGCTGTACAACCTTGGCAAGTTAGTTAACTTCTCTGGGTCCCCATTTCTTCAGCTGCAAAGTGGAGTTAATAATTTCTATCTCATAGCCTTCTTATGAGGACTAAATAAAATAAGACATATGAAATGCCTGCCACATAGTAGGTGTTCAGTTATTGTCTGTCAAACTGCTACCTACCAACCTATCTATTCATCTGCCCATCTCTATTTAATTTAATTTATGTCTAGAAGAATAAGAGATTATACGCAGGTATGACATCAATCCAGATGTGTGACTGTTACTGATATTACAATTTTAGGGATTGCTCCTGGAGATGTCTATTTAAGACATCTGGTCCCTCGAGACACAGATATGCTGGATCTTAATGATACTCAGTGTTTGCATGGAATGTGGAAACTCTGTTGAAGAACACATAATTTTCAGGTTCTACATGCTTGGCAACATATAGTAGAACTTCATGCAACTGTTAGCATTTTCTACATTTTTCTGGCTGCTTTATGCTTGCCCTGATATAGCAGTATTAGCCTTATTTCAGGCTTGCAAACAGATTCACCTAACCTCAGAAGTTGCAAGAGCCATACAAAGAGACCAGGAATTCTCGAACTATATCTTGTTAATTATTTTTTTTTTGGCCTCCATTTGAAAATAAGATCATTTTGCTAAGCTGGTGCTTAAACATCTCCCTTGCCTTAGCCACATGGATATTGTTTTTTTCAAAAGGTCTAAAGGGCAGTGGTCTTTGGTGTCAGGGCCACTTTTAGAGTGTTTGAATAATCAATACCCTTGTTACTAAATAACCCCACTTGAAAGAGAATTGGGTAAGTTCTGTGTGAATCTGGGTGAGTTTCAAACATTAGATAGATCTTGCATGTCCCAGCCTGTAGACATCTTTTACTTCAATTCCCCAAATAGATAGTTTTAGTCCTTCAAGGTAATATAGCGTGGTGGCTTCTGGATGAGATGTTTGCTGTTGCTTTTTTCATCTTGTCTTTGATGACTTGTCAACCTGGGGCAACTGCACAGAAGAAGGTGAACCAGTAAGTGGGCCATATGTCTCTGCAAAATTTGTGCACAAGAATCACCTGCTGGGGAACTAAGGCACTTTCATATTTGCCGGTGTGAGAATGTAATATAACCTCTTTTTATGCTATTACTACTCCAGTGGGGGAGGGTGGGATAGTGAAAAACCATACACTTGAAGTCAGATAGATCCATTTGTAATAGAAGCTGGGTAATTCAGAGTAAATCACTTAATCGCTTTGATCCTCAGTTTCCCTAGCTGTAAAATGAGAGTAATAATGCCTCTTCTATAACAGTGAATGCAGATAAAATAAGATCCTGGATATAAAATACACTCTGCTTATAGTAGGCATTTAGTAAATGATAGTTCCCTGGAGTGATGTTGAACAGTTATCTTCTGCTTTCCTTATGTGTAAAAGAGTTTCATACAAATACCTGTTTCACAGTTTTGGGGGAGGATAAAATTGAATGATGTATGCAAAATCATTTGGGGAAAGGCAAAGAACTACAAAGATGCTGGGTCACTTCACCTTTTGCTATGGGGTAATAGAGGGAGATGATATTTTAATAGACACATTGTATTTTACCCATTCTTTCCTTGAAATTTCCAACCTAGCTTTATGTTTTTCATATTTTAATATCAAATATTTTGTGCTTAAGCAGTTCCTTATATTTCACCTCTGGGATAGGTTTAAAGCAGGCCTTGTGTCCCAGACATTGAAGATTTTAAATAGAGTTATTTTATTCAAATTATTGTTCAGTAACGCAATTTTGAATCATTAGTGCTTTTATATGCTGGAGTGAGAGAGATTTCCTTTAAGTAACAGTTCACAAGGGGGAAAAGCATTTTTATAAGCAGTTAATTTGTAACTTGTATTTAAAGCAAATACAATTTTGAAAAATCAGAAAATTCATCTCTAATAATTAGAAGATAAAGGCAAGAGAACTGCAGTAAAGGAAATCTCTGTCGAGATATTCTTAATCATAAAAGCTTATCATGTAATCCTTTTTGAAAATGAACAAAGAGTCTTGATGTTTGATGAACTTATCAAACAAGACAGACCAGTGAAGAGGCAAATTTCAAGTCAAGGCAAAAGAGAACCAATTAAATACTTAACAAAGTGCTGAACTAGGAAATCACAAGGCCTTTGTGCCTAATGCCAATGTGTCTGACAGTGACTTTGAAAATGAAAACCTGCATAGTGAAATTATTTGACTAGGTTCAAATCCCGGCAATGGTATTTACTAGTCATGTGATCTCAGGTGAGTTATTTAACTTTTCTGAACTTCATTTTTCTCACCTGTAAAATAAAAGGAATTAAATGCATGAAAAATACCTAGAACAATGCCATGGACATGGTAAGCATTTAATGAAAACTGTCACCAGTGATATTGTCATTGTTATTTTTTGGTGTTTTCATTCTTTCTTATGGTTGACAATAATTAGACAGAACATGAATCTTTCAGATGAGCCAGGAATTTAAAACTTTTTTTTTTTTTTGGCAAGAGCACTCTTTTTCCAAAATTAAATGAACTCTAACATTGAAATATATATATATTTAAAATTTAAATTTATTTTATAACCTCATGTTTAACATTTGTTTCAGAGAAAAATGAGTTGAGAAAAGCATTTTAAAACAGTGGTAATGGAAGGAAGTTATAATTTTCAACCTCAAAAGTAATGGATTTATATGACATATTTTATACAAATAATAGCTTTTAGTATGTGTGTTGCTTAGAAGTTTTTTAAAATTGCAATCCCTTGATACAAACAAATGGAAAAGCAACCCATGCTCATGGATTAGAGATTCAACATCATCAAGATGTCCGTCCTATCCAAGACAATCTACAGATTAAATGCAATCCCTATCAAATTGCCAACATCATTTTTCACAGGCCTAGATAAGACAATACAGAAACTCACATGGAAGCAAAGGAAAAAAAAAAAGCCTGAATGGCTAAAGTAATCCTCAGCAAAATGAATAACAGGTGCAGGCATGGCTGCCGGGGCGGGGAAATGTGGGGGGTGGTGGGGGTGAAATGCTTCTATACTATTGGTGGGATTATAAACTAGTTTAACTTTTGTGGAAAACAGTGTGGCAATTTCTCAAAGAACTTAAAATTGAGCTTCCATATGGTCCAGCTATTCCTCTTCTGGGAATATACTCAGAGGACCATAAGTCTCTCTACCAAAAATACATCTGAACAGGTATGTTCATTGCAGCACAATTCACAATAGCAAAAACATGGAACCAATCAGTTGCTTTTTTATTTATTTTTTGGGGGGTTGGAGTCTCACTCTGTCGCCCAGACTGCAGTGCAGTGGCACACTCCCGGCCATCTCAGTCTCAACCTGCTGGGCTCCAGCGATCCTTCTGCCTCAGCCTTCCAAGTAGCTGGCACTACAGGCCCACGCTACCACGCCCAGCTAATCTTTTTTTGATTTATTGTAGAGATGAGGTGGGCCTCGAACCCCGAGGCTCAGGCAATCCACTCACCTCCGCCTCCCAAAGCGCTGGGATTGCAGGCTGAGCCACCAAGCCTGGCCCTAGTTGCTTATTGAAAGTGGACTGGATAAAGAAAATGGGTACCTATACACAATGGAATATTATGCAGCCATAAAGAAGAACAAAATCATGGTCTTCACAGCAGCATGGATGCAGCTGGAGACCATCATGCTAAGTGAACTTTCACAGAAAGCAAAGAAGTGAATACTGCATGTTCTCACTCATAAGCGGACCCTGATCACTGGTCACATGAACACAAGGGTGGGATCAGCAGATGATGGACATTGCTAAGGAAGGGAGGGAAGGAGAACAGAAGGCAGGCATGTGGCAACACAATGAGTACCTGGTCCACTATCAGGGGAAGAGAGGACTAGCTAGAAGCCCAAACTTCACCTGCATGCAGCTTACTTATGTAGTAAATCTTTACTTATACCCCACAACTCTAATATTTTTTTAAAAATTGCAATTCTTTTAATATACTGAGATTTGTTTTATGGCTAAGAATATGGCCTACTTAGTGAATACTCCTTGTGTGCTCAAACATATGTATTCTTCTGTTGTTCATGTAGTTTTAAGTCAATTAAGATAGTTGTTAATGTTCCTCATCTTATTCTATGGATCACTGAGAGAGGAATGTTGTAGGCTCCAAATATATTTGTGGATTTGCCTATTTTTCCATTCAGTTCTATCAGTTTTTGCCCTATGTATTTTGAAGCGCTGTTGTTAAACACACACACACACACACACACACACACACATTTAGGATTGTTCTGTCTTTTTGATGATTTGTCCCCTTATTAGTATCAAAGACTTCCATTATCCCTGGCAATTGTCTTTGTTCTACAGTCTATTTTGTGCATTATTAACATATACGAGGGGGAACCCCCTTAAAAATGGAAATTATTTTTTGGAGGGTAGACCTCTTGTTGTATAGGCCTCCCCCATTGGACAGGTGTTTGAGGAGTCCATCGGCATCAGTGTTCCAGCTAGCATTGTTGTGAGAGGTTGCATTTGGCTTCAGTGAATTTTTTGGGAGATTCTTTCAAAGTGTTTGCCCATTTCGTAATGGGTGATTTATGAGCACATCTGCCTTCAGTACACTGAGTGTTCAGCAGTTTTTGACCAAAAATGGCATGGCCCCCATGCCCCACTCTCCTTGTCCACCCAATCTTGCCCTGAGTGATATTTTTTTTATTGTTTCCTTGGATGAAAACAGTCTTGCAAAGGAAATGTGGAAGAGGTGAAACAAAACATGGCAAAAACATTAAAAGACATCAAAATTGACAACTTCAAAAATGTTTTGAGCAGTAGAAAAAATGTCTTCATAGGTGTATTACATCAAACAAGAGTATTTTGAAGGTGAGTAAAGTTTAAACATGCGTGAACAAATATATAATTTTTTATAAATAAATTCTGAGGTTTTTGAGTTCCCCTCTTGTATAGTTATTCTTGCTTTCTAATTATTTGTACCTGCGTGACAAATCTTTTTCTAATATATTGTTTTAACTTCTTTGACTATATAGTATGATTCATGTAGACATGCATAGATAAATATTGCTTTATCTAGTCTATCAATCTGTCTTTAAATCATACTAATTAGACCATTTACTTCAAGTCTAATTATTGATATGGTTAGGTTTTAGTTTACCATTTACACTTTGTTATCTATTTGTCCCAAGTCTATTTTGTGTCTCTTTTCTTTTTTTTTAAGTCACCTCCTAGATTTAATATTTTTCCAATTCCAGTTGATATATTAACTATTCTACATTAATTTTTTGGTTGTTATTTTTAGATTTGTTGTATACATCATCAGCTTATCACAGTCTACCTTCAAATAATATCATACTACTTCTGATATCATTTTATTCCACTTGAGTAATTTCCTTTAACATTTCTTATAGTGCAGGCCTTTTGGCAATGGATTTTTCTTTCTTATGGCCAGAAAGCTTTTATTTTGATATATCTTTGCTGAATAAAAAATTCTTCTTTTTTTTTGAGTCGAATTCTCACTCTGTCGCTCAGGCTGGAGTGCAGTGGCATGCTCGTGGCCACCGCAGCCTTGACCTGCTGGGCTCAGGCCATCCTTCTATCTCAGTCTTGCAAGTAGCTGGAACTACAGGCAGGCACCACCACACTTGGCTAGTTTTTTTATTTATTGCAGAGATGAGGTCTTGCCAAGTTGATTCTAAGTGAATTGTTTTTTTTTCCCCTTCCCTCCTCACATCACTTTAAAGATGTCATTTCATTATCTTCTGACTTGCATAGTATTTGAAAAAATATCTGCTTTGTTCCTCTTTGCATAAAGTGATACACACACACACACTCACACACACACACACGCATACACACACACACACCAGAAGGTGTCAAAGATATGTATACACATTTTAAGAAAGGAAAAAAACTGTATGTGCTTCTGCCATTTTCTTTGACTATCCTGCCTGTCACATGGTGATGTTAGCATCCATTTGATTCATGATGTATTTTGAGTGAACATCATATATATATGTATATATAGTTCTTTTAAGATTTTGTCTATATCATTGATTTTCAGCAGTTTCCTTATGATGTACCTAGGTATGGTTCTGTGAGTCTATAGTTTTCATCAAATTTAAAAAAATTGTGCCATTATTAATTCAAATATGTTTTCTGGCCCATACTGTCTCACCACTCCCCCGACAGTTCAATTACAGAGATGCTGGACTGCTAGATGTGGGCCTCCAAGTCACTGAAACTCTGTCCTTCTTTGTTGTTGGCAGTCTTTTTTCTCTCGTTTTATTTTGATTGGTTTCTACTACTATATCTTCAAATTTCTAATATTCTCTTCTGTAGTGTTTAATCCGCTGTTAAGCCTATCCAGTGATTTTTTCATCTCAGTTAATATAATTTTCAGCTTTAAAAGTTTTATTTGGTACTTTAAAACATATCCCCACTTTTCTTCTCATCATATTCATAATTCTCCTTAAATGAGGAAGCATATTTATAATAACTCTTTAAAAGTTTCTGTTTGCTAATTCCATCATTTCCATTTTATAGCTCTTTAGAATTAGGAAGGATTTAGCATCTAGTTTAATCCACTCATGTTTCAGTGAAAGAAACTGAAACTTATAGAGGGAAGAGGAGTATTTAATAACAACAAAACCACCCTGCTAAGCATTTTACGAATATTGGTCAATTTAATCCTCATTATATTCTTCTAAGATTGTTTTTATTATTATTCCCCCTGTTAAAGACCAGAGAGGAAGAAAGTGATTTGATATATTTTAGGTCCTCTAGATACATAGTGGCACAGCTAGGCCTTCTAATTCCCAGATTAGTATTATTACCACTACAACCATTACCCCATCCATTGAAAAACAAAACTCATAAAAAATGAGAACCCATTTTGATAAGCAAGATAAATATTTAATTTGGAGTTATGATACCCAGAAATTTTCTTTATTCTTTTCTTTTCTTTTCTTTTCTTTTCTTTTTTTTTGGAATCAGAGTCTCACTCTGTCACCCAGCTGGAGGGCAGTGACTCGCTCACAGCCACCGCACCCTTGACTTGCTGGGCTCAGGTGATCCTTCCACCTCAGTCTTCCAAGTAGCTGGAACTACAGGCACATGACACCATGCCAGGCTAATTTTTTGATTTATTGTAGAGATGAGGTCTTACCAAGTTGCCCAGGCTGGTGTCGAACCTGTGGGCTCAGGCAATCCTCTCACCTCGGCTTCCCAAAGTGCTGTCCCAAAGATTTTCATAACATGTTCAACACAAAATTTCTACTGACAAAGAACAGAATTCCTTGATGGAATAGAAAAGAATGTGAATAAGAACCCCAAACACAGAGAAAAACAACTTAAACACTTAAAGATTTTTTGCTTTTTTTAAAAAATAGGTAATATATGTAAGAGACCCTAAAGAAGCTTCAGTCACAATCTTCTTTTTTATTTCATTTTATTTTAATGGGCATCAGAATATGTTTACCTAAGTATCTTGGGCCAAAGCCATGTGAATATTTTAAACAATTGTCCAGATGGCTGAAAATCAATATGTATTCAGGATATATGAGTTTTTAATTAACATAAACAATTGGAGTATGGATGTGACTCAAGAATGACTCATGGTAATATGAAGACTTTTATTCAGGGTAACTAATCTTTAATTATACTTCAAGTGGCATCGGATCTGGGCTATGAGGTGTGATCAGCCTGGCAAGTCCTGGCATCACCACTTAGTGGCTACAGAACATGGCCAGTTACTTCAATGTTTCCATCTATGAGATGAAGATGATATATATTTCATAAAGCTCTTGTCAGGAGTTAGGAAAGTTTTCAAAAAGTTTTTAGCTCTGAGCCTGGTACATGGTAAACCTTTTAAAAGTAATTTTTATTGCTCTATTTCTCTTTTTTCAGGAATCCCTCATGTTACTTCTTGGAATACTAAACATATAAGTAGCCTTTGGAGTCAAACAGCCTTTGTTTGAATCCAGGCTTTACCACTTACTACCCATTTAAAATCAAGCAAGTTATTTTAACTCCTTATGAATCTGTTTTACTCATTTATAAAATGGGTATAATACTGCCCTTCAGAGTTCTTGTGAAATGTTAATGAAATAACTTAAGAGTAAATGATACATTCAATGTTACTGAGTTCCCACTATATACCAGGTCCTGTGCCCAACAGTAGAGCACAATGGTGAGTGATATGTCATGATATTTGCCTCCTAGAACTTGCAGGCTAGGAGTGGGAATCAGGTGTTAGATGCTCTACATATATGGCATGATATTAGCATAGGGCAAGCAGGTTAAGGAAAGCTATCTAGAGAAAATAACTGAAGTGGGAAGGTGTGACTAGATGAATGAAGTGTGATTAGCATTCTGTGTGGTGGAAATAGTATTATGCAAATACTGCAGAAGAGCCTGGCACATGCTTGGAACTAAATGTTCTATATGAAATTATAGGTGAATCTGGCACATGGTGAATGCTTTTTGCACTCACTCATTCATACATTCAACTAGGTAGTGAACTGAACAGACGATGTCCCTGCACTCATGGAATATATAATGCAGTGATGAAGTTAGTCAGGAAACATGTAAACAAAAGGTTTCATTAAAAATTGTGACAAATGCTATGAGGGAAACAAATGGGACCCTTTGCCAGAGAATAGCAGAGCAATCTAAAGATAGGCTGGTGGAGAGGTTCTCTGTGGTGGTGGCATTTAAGCTAAGATGTGAAGAATGATAGAAAGAAGCGGGGGAAAGTCGAGAAATCACATGTGCTAAGACCCTGCGGTGGGAAGTGGCTTGTCACGCTTGGGGATTAAAGAATGGGAGCACTGTAGAAACAGGAATTGTGCCATGAAAAGAAGTCCGAATGAGGAATTTTGATTTTAGTCTATGTGTAGTAAAACACACACACACACACACACACACACACACACACACACACAAATACCAAAAATCACTGAAGGGTCTTATGAGCAGGGATGTTATCTAATTTCTCATTTTAAAAAATATCCTGGTTGCTGTGCCAAGAGTGAATTGGAAAAAGGTGCAGTAGGTCTTGGCTCAGAGCAAGTCATAACAAGGAGCTGGCTAAAGAAGCATAGTAAGAGTTTAGATGTGGAGTTGTCAAGCTGGCCATGCCTGAGAGGCAACTAGTAGAGGTATAATGTGGGGCAGCTGGAGAAACAAAACAAGACTGCAGAGGAGTGGTCTAGGTTGAAGATCTAAATGTAGGCGACATTCGCACAGATGGTGCATGAAGCCAAGGTCACCAATCTTGGATCCTTAAGGGTGAGAAGTAAAAAGAGAAAGGAAGAATGATAAGACTACCTCCTGAGGAATTCCTGTTTTTAGAGAAGTCAAAGAGGATGGTCCAGAGGCAGGAAGAGAGCAAGGGAGCGTGGCGCTGAAGAAGTCTAAGAGATGAAACTTTTCACAAAGGAGAAAGAGGTTAGCAGAGAATGACTTAGTCTGTTTTGTGTTTTTTATAATGGAATACCTGAGCCGGACGCGGTGGCTCAAGCCTGTAATCCCAGTACTTTGGGAGGCAGAGGCAAGAGGATTGCCTGAGCTCAGGGGTTTGAGACCAGCCTGCGCAACATGGTGAGACCTCGTCTCTACAATAAATTTAAAAAAAAAATTAGCCAGACATGGTGACAAATGCCTGTAGTTCTAGCTACTTGGAAGGCTGAGGTGGAAAGATCACCTGAGCCCAGCAGGTCTAGGCTTCGGGAGCTGTGAGTCTGCCACTGCACTCCAGCCTGGATGACATAGTGAGAATCTGACTCAAAAAAAAAAAAAAAAGGAATACCTGAGGCTGCATAGTTATAAGGAAAATAGGTTTATTTGACTCAAGATTGTGCAGGTGTATAAGAAGCATGCATGGTACCAGCATCTGTCTGACTTCTCATGAAGACTTTTTAAATTTTATTTATTTATTTTTAAAATTAACATATGCACTCTTACTGTGTTTTATTGAGAATGTCCTGTATGCCAGCCACTGTTCTGGGCCCTGGGGATATAACAGAGAATAAGAAAGACAAAGCCCTTCTCTTAGCTCTCATGGAGCCTCTGCTATAGAAGAGAAGTTTATGTGGTCATTTTATACAGTTTAAGTTTTATAAAGAAAATAACTTAGAGAATGTCCTGGTGAGAACTTTCTTGCTGCATCAAAACATGGTGCAGAAAGTTGAAGTGGGAAGGGGGAACTAATTCTGTCTAGCCAGAAGAAGAACTCACCACAGAGAATAGCACCAACCTTTTCAGGAAGGATCTGTACCATGACCCAAACACCTCCTTCTAGACCTGACATCACCATGTTGGGGATCCAATTTCAACATGAGTTTTGGTAGAGATGAATAAATCAGGTCTAAACCACAGCAGAGAGCAAGTAAGGCAAAGTCAGAAAAGTTTCTATTGGATTTAGCAACAAGAATGTAGCTAAGACTGAGCACTTTTAAAGTCAAATTTAAACTACCTCTTGGCTGGGCTCAGTGGCTCAGCCTGTCATCCCAGCATTTTGGGAGGCCGAGGCAAGTGGATTGCCTGAGCCCATGGGTTCTAGAACAGTCCAGGCAACTTGGCGAGACCTCCTCTCTATAATAAAAATTAAAAAATGAGCTGGGTGTGGTAGCACACACCTGTAGTTCCAGCTACTTGGAAGGTTGAGGCAGAAGGATCGCCGGAGCCCAGCAGGTCGACACTGGGGTGGCTGTGAGCATGCCACTGCACTCCAGCCTAGGCAACAGAGTGAGAATCCAACTCAAATAAATAAATAAATAAATAAATAAAATACCTCTCTTTCTTTTTAAAAATTTTATTTTATTTTAAAGATGCGGGGTACAATTCAGGATTAGGTATACAAGTGGTCATCGCACAGGAAAAGTTTGGTCCTGCCTTTGGTCCCCACTTTGCCTGGTTTGAGATCAGGTAAAATACCTCTCTTTCATGATGAAATTGCTATGTAACTGAATGGAATTGGCTCAAGATTACATGATTAGTGACAATCAGATTTGAATATAAGCTGAGCCAGTTTATTAGGATAACACCCTGGCAATAATCAGGGTTAGGCTTTCCGACCTCCTAGCCTAGGGTTGGCTGCTAATTAATTATTTTGTTTTCTAAATTGCTGAAGTGGTCACATTCTGGGGTCAAGCCTTTGACTTGAAGGTTGCTTATTCAGCTCCAGGTTTTAAGCCCTTTGCCCAATATGCCACCCTATTTTAAAAGGCAGTTGGGAGGCGTCTCACTTGTCCTTTACAGCAGACATTCAATACATTTTTGATGAAGATAGAGAGGTTTGACAAACATGTATGGAGTTGAGAAGGTTAGAGAGAAGCTAACATGTGTGCCAGGCTTATGCTTGGGTCTTTATGTACATGATCTCACTCCATATTCAGAATAGTCTTGTAAGTTATTTTCCCTGTTTTTCAGCTATAAGAAAATTGAAGTTCAGTGAGTGGCAGAAACTGGATTCAAATGCATATTTAGCAGACTCTAAACCTCTTTCTTTTACATCAGTGTTTCTTTAACTGTGTCACCTAGTTTTACAGATATTGCATGAAAAAAGAAATGACCGTTTCCCCCACCCCACAAAATATGGGAAATGCTGGGTTAAACAAATTAAAATGCAGAAGTTATCAAAGGCTTTCATATGTTATTGGACAATTTAAATTTCCAAGAATGGTATGTGGTGTGCAGTTCATCCAAATGTATTTGACCTTGAAACGTTTCTTCTCTTCCTCTCCCACCCATGGTGCCTATCTCAGGAACTAGTATTCTGTAGAGTACACTTTGAGAAACTCTCCAATAGTGCTATATTGACTTGTATTCGTTCTACCAATGAAAAAATGAAAAGCCAGACAGTTAAAGTAGCTTGCTTATAGTAGCACAGCAAGTTAGAGGCAAATTAAAGACTAGAATCAAAGACTCCTGAATCCCTGTGCTCCATATTAAGTGTCTTGTAGTTGAGTACATTTCACTAGCTGAGAGATGCCCTAAAACTGTTTGCCAAGATTGACTAGGCCAAAGAATGATTAATGGCTCCTTAAGTAATTAAAAAAATAAATACAGTTTTTTAAGAAAGCCATTTGGTAATATGTGTTATACATTTTAAAATCCCTTCAACTCTGCCATCCATTCTGTAAGATATATCTTCAATAAATAGCTTAGAAAACAGAAAAACTGGGACTAAATAATCTAATTGTTTAATATTAGGGGAGTGGAACAATGTGTACCACCATAAATAGTTTGTTTCTGCTCTACTATTAAGTGGAAGAATCAAGATATAAAATGTAGTACTTGATGTATGACCTCAATATGTTATGAAAATAAAGAGTGGAAGAAATATAACAAAATAGTAATGGTGATAAAATTTGGGACAATTCTTTCCCTTATAATCGTTCCTATGTTTGCTTTAATGAGAATGTATTACTTTTATAATCATCAAAAATGAACTACATTATAAAATTCATTGACATGATAAGAGAAAATGTTGGTTACGTTGATATTGGCTAAAAGGTTGGAGCCCTGTAATGACTTAATGAATGGTCTTGGTGTACCTTTGTACTCTGGCCTCAGTGATAGCATTAGTGTGTGTGGCTCTGTCTAGACATCATGTCACAAAGCTTTTAAAACTACTGCAGCACAACCCTGCTCTGTCTAGGCTTTCGCATGCATCCATTAATATGGTTTCTTTCCAGTTTGACATCATAATGCAGTCTCTGTGGACTTACAATGACATTATCTTGATAATTCTATAGTGAGATGCAGAACTAATGGTAGAGTCCTTTCCTGTTCCCAAACCTTCGCCCCATGCCTTCTCTCTCCCCTTCTTTTTCTCCATGTTCCTACATTTCAAACTTTTATCATTAGGACAGCCTATCAGAAAAGTGACATGGGGACCAAACTTTGAGTCATTTAAATTTCTAGATATCAAGATCTAATTTAATTTAGATTCTAATTGAGAATCATGTTCAAATAAATGTCCCAACATAATTTCCCCCCTTCCTCCCTCTCTCCTTTCCCTTCTTTCCTTCCTTCTTCCCTCTATCCCTTCGTTTCTTCCTTTCATAAGTATTTTCTGAGCTCAGTAGCAAATATAAACAGTACTTGTATTCATAGAGCTTAGAATTTGGTAGGGAAGAAATTATACAAATATTGCAAGTATGGTAATTGAGTGTTGAGATGTGCAGAGATTGACCAAATCATATGAAAGGAGGTATGTAACAAGTCTGTGTATAGGGAAATGTCTCCCTAAGGAACTGATGTTTATGGTGAGTTAAAAAGATACCTAGGAGTTAACCAAGGTAAAGGGATAGGTAGTTGAATTCATTCAAGGTTGGGTTTTACAGGTAGGTTAGATTGGGAGAACAATGGGGTCTAGGAGTTTAGGATATAGGCAAGATTTTTTTTTTTTTTTTTTGAGTTGGAGTCTCACTATGTCGTACAGAATGGAGTGCAGTGGCCGCTCCCGGCCACCGCAGCCTCGACCTGCTGGGCTCCGGCGATCCTTCTGCCTCAGCCTTCCGAGTAGCCGGAACTACAGGTGCGCG
>CAUYQG010081541.1:0-12532 GCA_963574415.1 Tarsius wallacei | reverse complement strand
CCCGGCTGATTTTTTGATTTATTGTAGAGATGAGGTCTCGCTTGCCCAGGCGGGTCTCGAACCCGCGGGCTCAGGCAATCCACTCACCTCAGCCTCCCAAAGGCGCGGGATTACAGGCTGAGCCACCGAGCCCGGCTCCTGATATAATATTAAATTTTAAAAGATTTACACATAGATTGATTGGTATTTTGACCAATAAAAAGATATATGAATAAATAATATTATAAATAAATATATCAATATGCTCAAAGTGGTTTTGTTATATAAATAGCATTTGGGTTGTTTTTGTCTCTTGAAAAAATTTGTATAATTATTTTATTTATATAATTTCATTCTCTTTTGGAAATCAACAGCAACATATAATTAAGACTGAATTTCTAAGCTTTTAATCTTTGAAGATAGGGCTGGGTGCAGTGGCTTATGCCTGTAATTCTAACACTTTGGGAGCCTGAGGTGGGAGAATTGCTTGAGCCCAGGAGTTCGAGACCAACCTGGGCAACATAGCAAAACCTTGTCTCTGCAAAACACCAAAAAGTTAGGCAGGCATGGTGGTACACACCTGTAGTCCCAGCTACTCAGGAGGCTAAGGCAGAAGAATCGCCTGAGCCCAGGAGGTTGAGGCTGTGGTAAACCATGATTGTGCCACTGCACTCCAGCCTGGGTGACAGAGTGAGACCCCCAACTCCAAAAAAAAAAAATTGAAGCTAGTTGCAGAAGAGCTTGAAATGTGATTTGAGCCTAGTTAAGTATTTGCCTACTTTGAAATTCAATGATATATTTTATGTGAAGGCATTTTATAAACCATTTAATGTATGAAGGAATACTGTCTCTTGTTTTTGCCAGGTGATGCTCATTTTTATGTTTAAATATCCATTTCTTTATAATTACATACAAATAGTCTCTTAGATAGATTGAACCATACAAAATTTCATGTTTATAAGTAAAAAACAATGAAACATCACCAATTTTATTTGGTTCAACCTAATAAAAACAATGCACATAAATGAAATAGTTTGCCACTTTTCTTTATTGGCTTTCAAACATTTATAGAAAATAGCAAAATGTCATAAAAGTACATTTGCTTTTTTTATATACTAACAGTAGTTTTATTTCAGTTTCATAATGAAGACCTGGAAAAAATAAGATCACGAAACTGCCTACAGAGAGGTGTGGGACAAGTATCAGTTAGAGATGGCTCAGGAAGAGATCCAAAGACTCACCGATGAGCTACAATCGAAGGACAGAGAACAGAGTAAATTAGGTAAGCTGTGGTTTCAGATGACCATTTCATGTTTTAACTGTAATGATCTCTTCTCAGAGAGAAGCATGAATACACTGAGAAAAAAAATTTAAGATAAACACATAAAGGTCTGATAAACAGCCTCATTTTCTACAGTGTCCAGAAATTTTTAGCGAAGCACAAACATAACATATCTACCAAAAAGTACACAACTCATAAATGTACACTGCCCACCACAAGAAACCTCCAGCCTTTCAGAAGCCCTTGTTCCTTCTATCTCTACATTCTCCCTTGTCCCCCAGAGTAACCACTCTTCTGACTTTGAACACTTGTGTCTGAGTTTTGACTACAGGCAATCTGTTGTTTGTTTCTCTTGCTCAATCTTATGCCTATGCAATTTATTCATGTTGTTTCACATAGCAGTTGTTTGTTCACTGTTTTTATAATATTTCATTAATAAACATACCACAATTTATCCATTCTACTTGGATAGTTTCCAGTTTTGATCTCTTATGAATACCACCATGAACATTTTTGTATATGTCTTCTGGTGTACTTGTCTGCACATTTCTGATTGTGATAAGAGTAGAATTAGTGAATCAAAGGGTTATGGGCAGATTCCATTTTGGTCTTCATAGTAGCTATATTAACTTAAACTTTTCTCGGTTACATATGAGATTTTGGTTTCTCCACATCTGTTGTCGATACTTGGTACTATCATTCTTACTAACTTTACCTTTTATGTTACGTGTGTAATAGTATTTAATTGTGACTCTAATTTGCATTTTCTGATGGCTAATAAAGTTGAAAACCCTTTCATTTGTTTGTTGTTGTTGTTACTCTTTTCAATATACTATTTTGTGAGTTCCTGCTCAAGTCTTTTGTATATTTTTCTGTTGGGTTGTATCATTGTTTCATTTGCTTGTAGGAGTTCTTTATATATCCTGGATATGAGCCTTTTGTTGGTTATAAATGCTATATTGTTGTTGTCATTGTTTTTGCCATAGAGGAATGTGAATATTCATCAAGTAGGGTTTAAAAGCGTTATTCTTTATGCCTTCTGGGGTTTTGTGTGTAAAACCTTTTCTTCACTACAAAATTATTGAAGTTCACTCCTAATTTGGGGACTTTTAAAAGTACTTTTATGGTTTCATTGTTTATGTTTAAATCTTTGCTTTATCTAGAATTTATTTTAGCATAAACTTTAAGCATTTTAATTATCTCCTCTCTATATTTATTATTTGTGATGATTAAAAAATTAGACTGATTCTTTTGCAAATGAAGTATATAGGTTACTTTAGAAGCATACACATTTTTAAAATGTTAAATGTATAAAACCATAATGATTATGGCAAACTGATTGTGTGATTAAAAACAAAGAATATCAGGAAGGTAGATTTTGTTTAGAAGCATTTTAAACAGTGAACACAAACAACTTTTCAGAATGATAGAAGTGTTCTATATTCTGATTGGGTTGGTGAGTATACAGTTGCATGCATTTGTCAAAATTCATCAAATATACACTTTAAAGGCAGAATTTTACTATATGCAAATTATACCTCAATAAATTCAATTAAAAAAAATAAATTTGACCATGTGAGGTGATGAGAAGCAGTATTTACTGCTTGTAATAAAGAAGGAGAGAGGAAAAGCAGGATATTCAGTACCCTTAATAGTTTCATTTGATCACAACAGAACACAATCAGAAAGCAACCTGTTCATCAGCAGTTGCTCTGTCTGGTAGATCCTAAACTATCAACTGAAGGCTGTCTCACAGTGAGTGTACCAGGACTGTTGGGAAGCTTAATTAGCATTTCCTTTTTGAATGTTATACGCTGTATCATTGTGTGTCCTATTTGTAACTTCCTGAGTCATCCACTTATAGCAGAATTTATTTCTAGGTGTATGTGCTAAATGACAGTATTGCCCAAGTATTCGTTTACTTCTGTCAGCAAACTATTTTAAATAAAGGGCTTTATCTTAGTTTATTCTCTAGCTCTCTTTATATCACATCAAAAAGTTTGGATGAAAATGAAAAATGTTTGTCAATGATAAAAATATTTTTCAATAATAAAAAAATTTATATAAAATATTTAGAGTATTCCTCAACAAATGAATATCAAGAAACACATGAATTTTTAAACATTTAAGAGCCTTATTACCCAATTATAATGTGTGGCCTTTATCTCATCCTGATTCAAACAAATTTTTAACCTTTATGAAACTATTGGAAATTTGAACACTTGCTGCATATGTGAATGAAAGAATTATTGTGAAATTTCTTTAATCACGTGTAATGGCATTGATTATGTTTTAAAAGAGCCCTATTTTTTAGATACATATTCAGATATTTATAGATGAATGATATGATGTCTGGGATTCGCTTCAAAATAATATAGTCCTTTAGCTTATACTTGCACAAAAATTAACTCAAAATGGATCACAGAGTTAAATGTAAGAGTTAAGACTATAAATCATTTAGAAGAAAACAGGAATCAATCTTCATGATCTTGGGTTAAGAAATAAGATGTTAAATATGACACCAAAAGCAAAAGTTATGAGAAAAACTAATACATTGGCCATAATCAAAATTTAAAACTTTTTCACTTCAAAAGATACCATCAGAAAGTGAAAAGACAACTCACAGACTGGGAGAAAATATTTCCAAATCATATGTTTGAGATGAAATTTATATAGAGAATATGTAAAGAATTCTTACAACTTAATTATAAAAAGACAGCCCAATTTGAAATTGGGCCATGGTTTGAATAGATATTTCTCTGAAGAAGATATGGGAATGACTAATAGGCACAGGAGAAGATGCTCAACACCTTCCATCACAAAAATTGATAAGTATGTGAGGTGATAGATTAATTAACTTGATTTAACCATTCCATAATGTTAACATATATCAAAACATCACATTATACCCCATAAATATATACAATTATTGTCAATTTTTAAAAAGACTGAACACAGTGGCTCTCATATGTAATTCCAGAACTTTGGGAGGCTGAGGCAGGAGCATCATTTGAGGCTAGGAGTCTGAGACCAACCTGGGCAACACAGGAAGACCTCATCTCTACAAAAAAATTTTCTAAATGAGCCAGATGTGGTGGTGTACACTTGAAAGGCTACTTGGAAGGCTGAATTGTGATCACCTGAGTCCAGGAGGTCGAGGCTGCAGTGAGCTGTGATTGTCCCACTGCACTCCAGCAGGGATGACAGAGGCAACTCCAACTCAAAAAAAAAAAAAAAGAGCCGGGCTCGGTGGCTCAGCCTGTAATCCTGCACTTTGGGAGGCTGAGGTGAGTGGATTGCCTGAGCCCGCAGGTTCGAGACCCGCCTGGGCAACTTGGTGAGACCTCATCTCTACAATAAATCAAAAAATTAGCCAGGCGTGGTAGTGCGTGCCTGTAGTTCCAGCTACTTGGAAGGCTGAGGCAGAAGGATTGCCGGAGCCCAGCAGGTCAAGGCTGCGGTGGCCGGGAACGTGCCACTGCACTCCAGTCTGGGCGACAGAGTGAGACTCCAACTCAAAAAAAAAAAAAAAAAGTTCAGAGCTGTTAATGATTAGGAAAGCAAAACCATGAGATGCCACTTTATACCCACTAGACAGACTACAATTAAAAAGACAGACAATAATAAATGTTAGCAGGGATGTGTAGAAATTGGAACCCTTATACATTACTGATAGGAATGTAAAATGGTATAGATACTTGGGAAAATAGTGTGTCTATTTCTCAAAATATTAAACATAGAATTACCACATGCCCCAGTAATTTCATTCTTAGGTATTTACCCAGGAGAAATGAAAACATATGTCCACACAAAGACTTGTATGTAAATGTTTGTAGCACTATTATTTATAGTAGCCAACAGTTAGAAACAACCCAAATGTCTATCAATTGGTAAACAGATAAATAAAATACAATATATCCATATTGTGCAGAAAATACTTTACATAGCATGCCTGACACTGCTGTCCTTAAGAAAGCCTTACTTGCATCTGGTAATTTGGATTCAGGGAGTGTTGCCATGATTCCTTATTTGATAATAGAGGCTCAGTGTGCCCAAACTCCTTATACGAACAATGTGGTCTATGCTGAACATTTGCTTTCTTTTGGGGAGTCTGGGATTTTGGTATATGCTGGGCAGAAAGTGTGTATGCGACCAACCCTCAACAAAAATCGTAGGCACTGAGTCTCCAATGAATACTCCAGGGAGACAACATTTCACATGCATTGTCACAATTCATTGCTGGAGAGACCACCTGTGTGACTCCACTGTGAGAGGACCATTGGGAGTTTGTTCCTAATTCCTTCTGAACTTTGTCCCATGCGTCTTTTCCCTTCGCTGATTTTTCTTTATATCCTTTTGCTATAGGAAATCTTAGCTATGAGTATGAGTATATAAGGAGTCCTGAAAGTTCTCTTAATAGTCACCAAACCTGGGGGTGATCGTGGGGATCCCTGATGGAATACTAGTTGCCGGCAAAAAGGAATGAAGTACTTATACCTGCTACATGGGTGAATCTCAAAAACATGCTAAATGAAAGAAGTCAGGTGCAAAAGACCATATATTGTATAATTCCATTTCTATGAAATAAAAGGCAAATGTATAGAGAAAGAAATTAGATTAGCATAACCAGTCATGGTGGCATGTGTCTCAGCTACTAGGGAAACTGAGGTGAGAGGGTTCTTTGAGTCTAGGAGTTCAAGTCCAGCATGGGCAACATGGAGAGACCCAATCTCTTTAAAAAAAAAATAAAAAGGAAAGTAAATTAGTGGTTGCCTAGAGCTGGGGATGGGATTGACTAAATAGGTATGAGGTTTTGTTTTTTGGTTTTTTTAATGGGGTGATGGAAATGTTCTAAAATTAGATTGTGATGGTGGGTTGCACATCTGTAAATATACTGAAAATCATTGAATTGTACACTTAAAATGGGTGAATTTTATGGTATATAAATTGAACCTCAATAAAATTGTTAAAGTATTATAAGAACTGGAGGAAATAAGTATATTAGGCGGAACTCTAAGGTGGCCCCCAAGAACTCCAACCCCTGGTATACACATACTTCTTCCTAGTTATTCAGTCAATACAATCTAGATGCTGCTGTGAAAAGACTTTGCAAATGTAGTTATGATCCCAAGTCAGCTGATCTTAAGGAAGAGAGATTATCCTGCATGAGCCTGATCTAATCAGGTGAACCTGTAAAAAGGTGTAGGCTTTTCCTGGCAAAAAAATTTGAAGTGTGACAGGAAATAAACGTGAGGGAGATTCATTACTGACTTGAAGATGGAGGAGACCATGTGGCAAAGGATGTGGGTGGCCTCCATGAGCAAAGAGAGACCCTCAGCTGGCAGTCATCAAGAAAACGGGGATCTCAGTCCTACAGCCTCAAGGACTGGGTTGAGCCAACAGTGTGAATCAGTGTGGAAGTGGATTCCTCCCCAGAGCCTTCAGAGAGGAGCACAGCCTGGCCAACACCCTGATTTCAACTTTGTAAGACTGATCAGAGAACCCAGCCATACCATGACCAGATTTCTGACCTACAGAACTGTGAGCTAATAGATAGATACTGTTTTTAGCCACTAAGTTTGTGGTCATTTGTAACACAATATTAGACAATTGATATGATATGTAAGGGTATAAATGAAACAAGATTGGTCATGTGTTGATAATTGTTAAAATTATGGATATAGGTAATGGATGTAGGTATTACTACAATTCTGTTCTATCTACTTTTGTATATCTTTGAAATTTTCCATAAGTAAAAATTTTTTCAAAAAATATTAGGGTAATTGCTAAAGAAATAGAAATTAAAACTGTCAATCCAGTAGAGTAGTCTTGAAAAATAAAACCAATACAGTTTTTGAAAGATTACTAGTTTAAAAGGACTATTGGAAAGCTACGTCTTTCAAATAGTTTCATGAACATGGCAGATGCTAACCTGGCAGAACAAGTTAATAAATTTGGTGGACTATGATTTTATTTAAATGTGGTATGCAACAGGGGTCCCCAACCCCCAGGCCACAGACTGGTACTGGTCTGTGGTCTGTTAGGAACCGGGCCGTACAGCAGAAGGGCTAGCGAGCAAAGCTTCATCTGTATTTACAGTCACTCTCCATCATTCATATTGCCACCCGAGCTCCTGCTTCTGTCAGATCAGCAGTGGCATTAGATTCTCCTAGGAGCACAAACCCTATTATAAACTGTGCATGCAAGGGATCTAGGTTGCGCATTCCTTATGAGAATCTAATTTCTGATGATCAGAGGTGGAGCTGCTAACACTGGGGATTGGCTGTAAATACAGATTAACAGTGAGGTTTGACTGCAGATACGATAATAAATCAATTGCTTGCAGATTCAAATCAAAACCCTATCAGTGAGGGCAAGTGAGTTGATGTACTTCAATTGTACAGCTGCAGCTGGTAGCAGGCTTTAAGTCAGAATCTGACACTTTATTTTAGTCCACACGTGGCCTGCCCATAATTTTATTTACCGCTTTCATCCATGCTTCTTTCCTGCACTGCTCACTCGTCTCAGTCACAGTTTTGATAAGCACATAAGCTAACTCAGCCAAAACGAGTAAAAAACTAGCATCACTGACAAGCTTATTTGAAAAGGGGGAAAGACACAGAATTATGACACAGCAGAAGACTCTAAGACTTCCAACAAAAAGAAAGATGTATTTTTTTTTAAAATACCAAGAGTTCCCTTAAATACAGGTTTGTTGCAACAGGTGATTCACATTCTCAAAGTCCACTTTGTATAATATGTGGTGACTGGCTATCCACTGAAGCCATAAAAGAGGTCACTTCTGAATGTGACTCTATGCACTGTATCATCCATAGAGAAATTCTGGCTAGCCAAAAAATGTCACCTGAACTTAACAGTGTTTTGCAGGATGTGATTAGAATTATCAGCCACATTAAAGTACATGCTCTTAACTCACGTCTGTTCACGCAGCTCTGTGAGGAGATGGACGCAGCACACACACGTCTTCTCTTATACACAGAAGTGAGATGGCTTTCTAAAGGTAGATCGCTGGCAGAGTTTTTGAGTTATGAGAGCCACTCCAGAGATTTCTTTTAGAAAAACAGTCATCACTGGCAGCACATTTCAGTGATACAGAATGGGTCACAAAATTTGTTTACTTATGTGACATATTTAACCTGCTCACCGAACTCAATCTGTCACCAAAGGGGGAACAACAGTTGTGTTCAAATCGGCAGATAAAGTGGCTACATTCAAAGCCAAATTGGAATTATGGGGGCGATGAATTGAACATTGGGATTTTTTATATGTTACAAACATTATCAGAGATTTTGAAAGAGACTGAGCCACTGCCTTCTTTCTCCCAGCTGGTGTATGATCACCTATGTCAGCTTTCAAAAGAGTATGGGCATTGCTTCCCAACCATAAAGGACACCTGGACTAGGAAGGAATGGTTCTGCATCCCATTTGTGAATAAGCCAGATGAATCAACTTTTTCCATGCTAGAAGAGGATCAACTGGTTGAGATGGGAAATGACGGTGGCCCTAAAAGTATGTTTGAGACAGCTTCAAATCTCCATATTTTCTAAATTAAAGTCAAGGCAGAATATCCTGAGATTGCCCAAAGATGCTGAAAGCCTGCTTCCATCTCCAACATCCTATCTTTGTGAAGCAGGGTTTTCTGCAGTGACAGCAACCAAAATGAGATTATGGAGTAGGGTGAACATAAGCAACCAACTTCAGATGTCACTGTCTCCCATTACCCCCAGATGGGACCATCTAGTTATAGGAAAACAAGTTTACTGATTCTGCATTATGGTGAGTTGTATAATTATTTCATTGTACATTATAATATACATATACATATTGATAATTAAATATATAATTTTAGTATATAATAATAGAAATAAAGTACGCAATAAATGTAATGTGCTTGAATCATCCCAAAACCATCTCCTCTCAACCCCCAGTCCATGGAAAAATTGTCTTCCATGAAACAGGTTCCTGATGCCAAAGACATGGGGGACTACTGGTGTACAATATGCTTGACTATATGTGTTATTCTGTCGTCCAGGCTGGAGTGCAGTGGCATGCTCATGGCCAATTCAGCGTTGACCCGCTAGGCTCTGACGGTCCTTCTGCCTCAGCCTTCCAAATAGCCAAAACTACAGGCACGTGCTACCATGCCCAGCTAATTTTTGATTTATTGTAGAGACGAGGTCTCGCCAAGTTGCTCGGGCTGGTCTCGAACCTGGGGACTCAGGCAATCCACTCGCCTTGGCATCCCAAAGTGCTGGGATTACAGGCTGAGCCACCAAGCCCAACCTATGTTATTCTTAAAATAGGTTTTTTTCCCCCAATGGAAATTATACACTTTCAGAAGTATCACCTTTGAACTTTGAGGTTCATAGAATACAGTTTGGAAGCCCCTGGCTTACATAATAAATTCTAAACTCTCCTGTGTAGCAAATGAGGCCTTTCTGGTTTGACTCCTGCCTATTTGTCTAGCTCATATCCAACCCTTCCCCAGGCAGTATTAGACTAATGTAGTTGCAAGAATACTCACCATTCTCTCATACCTCCTCTCTGTTCTTTCCTGCCTCTTTTGTACTCATACCTTCCCTCTTTCTGGAACATCCTTTCCACTTGATATCATTCTACTCTCTCTCCTTCCATAGAGGAGTACATAGAAAAACCATTCTTTTAGCAAAACAAAAACTATCGTCACATCTCTGGCACAGTACAAACAGACCTACATTCACGTCCCAGCCATACCATATGCTGGTTATGTGACATTGAGCAAGTTGCTTAACTTTTCTGAGCCTTGCTGGAAATGTTAGTATCTGCTTTGCGGATTTGTTATAATAGTTAATATACCTGTCACTAGTAGCTGCTGCTGCTGCTGGTAGCAGGAGTTGTAATAATATTGGTATAGTTAAGAATGTAGTGTTAGGAGAATCTGGTTAGGTTATCCTGGGTTTTACTCCAAAGCAGGGGTTCCCAACCCCTGGGCCACGGACCACTACCAATCTGTGTCTGTTAGAAACGGGGCCGTACAGCAGGAGGTGAGATGCGGGTGAGCAGAGCTCCATCTCCTGTCAGATCAGCAGTGGCATCAGATTCTCATGGGAGCGCACATCCTATTGTGAACTGTGCATGTGAGGGATTTCCGCTGTGCACTCCTGAGTGGTACAGATTAACATTAGCAGTGAAATTTGACTGCACTCTCCCAACCCCCATCCTCCCACCCCTCACTCCATCCATGGAAAAATTATCTTCCACGAAACAAGTCCCTGATGCCAAAAAGGCTGGGGACCCCTGCTCCAAAGACCTGAGTGTTGCAGATATAATAATAAAGCAAGCACAGTTGTGTTAATGCACTCATTCTGTGATTACAAATGATCTCTTGTAAAATTCATGTTAGTTTCCTCTAGGAGGTTCTTTATTCTGATAATTTAGGAGACCCACTAGTAATATCACTGATAATGAGGAGGCCACAGGAAGCAAAAGGATAAAACCTGAATTAGAGAACCCAACTCCAATAGATTCCAATGGCCATGTGTTCCTAAATATCATTCTATCATCCTTACATAATTATTCAATAGTACCAAAAGCCATTTACTGACATTTTGTAATTTTTATATTTCTAGCAGCAATTGGCAAAATTCTAAATATTATTGATTGCAAGAATTACTTTTAATTATTTCTGGGTGTAATTTCTTTTTACAAAACTAGAAGTATGATGCTTAAACACCTCCAGCTGTTCCTTTTGTTTACAGTGGCCCAAACTCTTCATCATGGAATCTTGTGGGAGAAATAGGGAAAGACAAATACAAGATCCAATGACTAGTGTGGGGATAAATATAGGATACAGTAGGAACACTAAGAAGGAAGTCTGCAAAAGCTTCCGAGGAGTTGACATTTATGCAGAAATTCAAAGGATACAGATGAAAGAAGTATTCTAAACAGAGGATCATTTGAAATTTGGTTATTATACTAATCATTTGCCTCTTACTCAAATATTTTCTTTCTTTTTTTCAGGTTCTGCACTTGAGAAGGCCCAACTAGAAATTGAAAAATTGAAAGATAATTTGGTAAAGCTGAAAGAAAATGGTAAGTAATTCTAGCAGATATGATTATTATTTAATAGTAATATATTAAGAAGTAATATATATGTGTAATTTTTTATTTGTTAAGTGAATAGTTTATTGCTGCTACCATTGTAAAATTTTTTAATAATACTATTATTTAATAATGTAGTTAAGTGCTAATGCTATTATTGCTATCGCTACTACTACTATTATATTATTACCATTTATTGCTTGCTAAGTGAAAGGTACTCTGCCAGGCACTTCACATGCGTTATCTCTAATCTTCACAACAATCTACAGTTATCCACCCTGAACATACCCAATCTCATCTAATCCTCCCAACGATTCCAAGTACAGTAGTGAATATTATTATCCCCATTTTATAGATAAGGAAACTGAGTCATGACAAGGTTAAGTGAGCTATCCCATAACTATAATAAGTATCAAGCCAGGCATGGTGGCTCATGCCTATAATCCCAGCACTTTCGGAGGCTGAGGTTAGAGGACTGCCTGAGCCCAGGGGTTCAAGACCACTGGGGCAACTTGACTAGACCTCATCTCTACAGTAAATCAAAAAATTAGCTGGGCATGGTGATGCACGCCTGTAGTTCCAGCTACCTGGAAGGCTGAGGTGGAAGGATCACCTAAGCCTAGCAGGTTGTTGAAGTTGCAGTAGTTGTGAGCATGCCATTGCATTCCAGCCTGGGTGACAGAGTGAGACTCCAACTAAAAAAAAGAATTAAGTTATATAAATAAAATAAGTATCAGAGCTGGTATTTAAATCCTTATATGTCTGACTCCAAAACCTGTGATCAATACGAATAGTTCATATTTGACTGGGACCACTGAGACCAATCTATCTTATAATGCATTTAACAATACTTCACACGTGTTTGTTCACTGGAGACCAATAGACTTGGAATCAGTGGTGAATTAGTTAATCTGATATTATAATATTATCTCTTGACTATATAAAAATGCTATCAGCTATCAATAATATAATGAAATTTGAGTATTTTAATGGTAACTACAAAAATAATTAAAATGTTTACTAGTTTTATGGAAAAGCAAGATCACAAAAACCCTAATATCAGTAGAAGAATCCAGATCACCAAAATAAAAGCCCAAATTCAGGACATAGAAGACAAAAGGATAATACAAAAAATCAATGAAACAAAAAGTTGGTTCTTCGAAAGGATAA
>CAUYQG010081540.1:0-21422 GCA_963574415.1 Tarsius wallacei | reverse complement strand
AAGGTTATCACTTTAGTGGGACAATAGTTTGTAATCTCCTCCCCTCTTGAACTCCTAGCCTCAAGTAGTCCTCTTGCCTCAGTCTCCCAAAGTACTGGAATTACAGGCATGAACCACCATATCCTGCCTAAATAAATAATTCATAATAAATCTTTTCTACCATAAACTAGAAATTTTATTCATTCATTCATTCAATATTTACTTTGTGTTTTTCTAGGAGTTTGGGATACAGGAACTAAACAACAACAAAAATCTCTGTTATTTTTTCTTTTTTTTTTTTTTTTTTTTTGAGTTGGAGTCTCACTCTGTCGCCCAGACTGGAGTGCAGTGGCCGCTCCCGGTCACCGCAGCCTCCACCTGCTGGGTTCCGGCGATCCTTCCGCCTCAGCCTTCCGAGTAGCTGGAACTACAGGTGCGCGCTACCATGCCCGGCTAATTTTTTGAAAATCTCTGTTCTCATAGGGTTTACGTTTTAGCAGCTTTAAGATGACAAGAAGAATACACATCATAAATAAATTTTACAACCTGTAAGAATGTAATAATTTCCAAGAGAAGCAAAATAGAGCAGCAAAAGGGAACTTGGGAGTGTTAAGAGTGGAGAAATTGCAATTCTAAGTAGTACAGGGCAGGGTAGATCTCATTGAAAAGGCAACATTTGTGCAAATACTTAAAGGAGGTGAAGGAATCAACTGCTTGACTATTTGGGAAAGAATGTTCCCAGCAGAAGTAAAGGCTGTACTATTCTTATGTCAAAGATAGTGTGATTTGCATACCTCCAAGTATTAGGCTGATGCATAAGTTTGTCGCATTTGTTTTTGACTTGGCAACACTGTGGGTTGGGAGTTTGTTTGTCTGTCTGTTTGTTTGTAAGTGAGAAAGGAGGATTTATTGAGAGGACAGAAAGTCTCCCACAGTGGGAGGGGACCCAAAGGGTTGCCGGGGAGTTTGTTTATTGTTTGTCATTTGTCATTTGGAGTGACAATGTTGTGCTTGTGAATACACCTTGCATTTTGCAGATTTGAAGATAGTGCTACTTGTGGACTAAAGAAGATGGAGTGTCAAGTGAAAAAAAAACACTTCCGACATATTCTTCTGTTTGAGTTTAACAGAAAGTAAAGGCAGCGGAGGTGGCTTGAAATGTTTGTGCCATGTACTGCTAGAACGCCATCAGGAAAAACACAGCAAGAAAATGGTTTTGTTGTTTCAAAGAGGGTCACTTTGGCCTGAGTGATTCTCCACGTTCAGGAAGACCATCGGACATTGATGAAGACCATTTAAATGCTTTAATTCACAATCCATGTCAGTCAGCTTGAGAATTGTCAAATGTGATGAACTGTGACCAGTCAACCATCGTGCAACATTTGCATTCCATGGGCAAGCAAAAAACACTGCTTATACATCAGCCCAATAGAACTCTCACTTTCAAATACTGTTCTATACACACACACAGGCACACAAACATATGCACATGCACACACATACACATACACACGCACACATGTGCACCCATAATGCCTTATTGCTCTATGCTAGTATTGGATTCAGAGCACTTAAGCCTTCATAAATTAATACATAAAAGAAACTGTTAAGTGAAGGGAGGGAGCAAATGCTTGCAGATGGACACAGAGAAGGATAAATCTGGAAACAGAAGAAGCAGAGTCTCAAGAGAGGGAAGAGCAAAGTCTATAGAAAATGTGCTTGCTTGAGAATATTGCCTACAAATGACCCTGATTCCACAGTTCTATTTTAGTCAAGTGAGGAATGCTAGAAACCTGTTGGGGCACAGTGCCCGGCACATAGTAGGGACTCAACAAGCATTTGTTTAATGAATGGATGAACAAAGAGTAAGCAGCATGAATTATGATTATCTTTTCGTCATTTAGTTTTCCCTGTAGAATGAGATCTTATTTCGACTGATATGCTCACTTTTCACTCTTCCTCTCCCCACAAAGAAGCTATGAGGTGAGAGGATAAAGCAAATGCTTCAGCATAAAAACTATGTGAGATATCTTTTGAAATCTGTGCAGTATCTTCCATCTGTACCTGCTGTGCATAATTTCAGAATTCACTGCTTTCATCAAGTAAAGAAAACCCATTTGCTCTTTCATCTGTGCATCATATCACACTAATTTTCATCAAAACCAGCAAAAACCTTGATGGGCTACCAGTCCCCAGGCTTCCTGGAACATCCCTCTGTCTTTCTCTAGTGTAAGCAGAGTTATGCTCTGAAGTCTGAACTGTGGAAATTTTTGGTTGTTTTTGTAAGCTGTGGTTAGCACTGTGTTTATTTCTGGAAAATTGACATATTAATTATTGATGATTATTTTCTTTGAAAGAGAGTCTCATGAATTTCACATGTTTTTGCCTCTGTGTTGTCTTTTTTCTTTCCTTTAATGTTCTTATTTCATTTTAAGATACCACGTATAGAAAATACAATACACAAAGATTCTTTTAAATGTAAAAACAAGTCAGTGATCAAATACTTCTATGTATTGGCCACAGTTAGTAAGTTTTTACTTATAATAATTCGTTACTTTATTTAATTCTGAAAATGTACTGTGTTTTATAATGAAATTAAAAAGCCTGGTTCTGTGTGATTTTTTTGACATAATAGCATCATATGTGATAATGAACATAGCCTTTGGTCAATGTTCTGCATAGTCTAATCTTAAACATTTGAAGCATGTTAATGAAAGGGCTGGTGATCAGTGTAGTTATAAAACTTGAATCTACTGTCGCTGGCACACCCAACTTTATATTTATGCAGCTGGATCCAATCCACAGAAGAGGAGAGACCCCCAAAATAGAATGCAGATACACTTTCAAAACAGTGAAAAAGAACTTCAAACAAAGAGTGTTGCAAATCTGACATCTTCTGTACACATCAGGGGTAGGCCCAATACTAAATACAAAAAAAAAAAAAAAGTTCTTTATAAAGTATTACTTGTAGCCGGGCTCAGTGGCTCAGCCTGTAATCCCGCACTTTGGGAGGCTGAGGTGAGTGGATTGCCTGAGCCTGCGGGTTCGAGACCGGCCCCGGCAACTTGGCGAGACCTCATCTCTACAATAAATCAAAAATTATCTGGGCGTGGTAGCGTGCACCTGTAGTTCCAGCTACTTGGAAGACTGAGGCGGAAGGATTGCCAGAGCCCAGTAGGTCGAGGCTGCAGTGCGGCCACTGCACTCCAGTCTGGGTGACACAGTGAGACTCCAACTCAAAAATAAAAATAAAAAATAATAAAATATTACTCGTGCTTCTTGATGCTCTACCAGCAAGGGGGTTCAGATATAGAAACCATATTAATTAAAATAATTATACACTATATGCATAATTTACATATAGTGTATATAATTATACTCTATAGCTCTGACTATGCATTCTACCTTTTTTTCTGAAGTTGTCAGTTTCCCTTAAAATCTTCATCCATTTATTTGAGGAGCTCTCCAAAGGATATCTGCTGTGTCTCAGCTGGCATTGTGAATCTACTCTTGCTTAAATTTGAATGCGGATTCCTAAGCTGTTGCCAAGGATGTTGAAGGTGACAAAGCTGCTCCAGAAGGTGGTGAGGCTCACCGAGGTCTACACCAATGCTGCTAATATTCACTGCTGAGAGTATTGCTTCTGTGAAAGCTAAAATCCCTATGGTATGGGCAGTGAGTTTCACCAAGAGCCTTGGGCACTAGTTCCCAAGTCCACAGAAGCTGCTATTACGTCATGCATTTGGTAAGGCCATATTCTGTAATCTTCCTTGTCCTGAAACAATGATGTGTTTCATTTCAAAGTGATATGAACTACTCTTTCCACCTTTTGAATTTCACTGTTCTGCATGCTTTAAGTTTTGTCCTCTCAAAGTCTTAAAGTATTTTCAGTTACAGCCTCTCTTTGTTATGGCTCGGTCTCAAGCACCCTAGTGATGAGTGGTGTGCATATTGGAACAGAAGGAAATACATGAAGACACCAACTGGGATCGTCAATAAGGGATGACAGTATAAACTAAATGAAGACACCAATGGGGTCCTTAATAAAGAAAGACAGTAAAAACTAAACAATCTTCCTTTCCACTGCCTTCTCTCCCCAAAAATGACAAATGTATTGTGTGCTTGGTCTCTTTCTTCTCACAGGATGAATTCCTTCTAAATGGGCTTCACAAATCCCTCAAAATTTTAACCTCCTGGAAATACTGGCCTCAAGTTCTCCCCAGTTACTTCTATATACATTAGATCAAGTAAAAAGATAAACACTATCATAGCACCTCCAACCCATCATTAAATAAAATATTGCAGATACTACAGGTTCCACTGATAGAGTCTCAATCAAATACAGGATTATTGGCTGGGTGCGGTGGCTCCAACCTGTAATCCTAGCACTTTGGGAGGCTGAGGTGATGTGATTGTCTGATCCCATGGGTTCGAGAACAGCCTGGGCAACTTGGCAAGACCTCATCTCTACAAAAAATCCAAAAATTAGCCGGGTGTATAGTGCATGCTTGTAGTTCCGGCTACTTGGAAGGCTGAGGCAGAAGGATCGCCGGAGCACAGCAGGTGGATGCTGGGGTGGCTGTGAGTGTGCCACTGCACCCCAGCCTGGACAATGGAGTGAGACTTCCACTCAAAAAAAATTACAGGATTATTATATGTCAGCTACAGTGACAAAACAGATATCAGGTATAATTTAACATTGGTTATATATTGGGAATTTAAAAATGGTATTCACAATAATAAAGCAATCTTATTTGGATCATCATCTTTAATTAAAAAGTACAGAATTTAGTGTACTCTTATTGCCAAAACAAAAGAACAGAGATTGATACACTGAGAAAGAAGATATGGATTTCCAGGAGAGAAAATGAGGGACCAACTTTAAATTCATTGATATTCCAGAGTGAAAAAATAATGTAAATAGGCAAAATAATTTATGACATAATAGAAAAAAAACCTTCCTGAAGACTATACTTTCAAAAAATGAAAACTTTCCTGAACTAAATAAGCACTTTGTTCTATATATTAAAAGTCATCAGTAAGTTTAAAACCAAGGATTTAGCATTCAATGTGCATTTATAAAAGTATACATGCATGAGCTCAGTCTCTGAAGATTCTGATTTCTTGAGAATGGAGTGGGTCTTTGATAACTGTTAAAAATTTTTCACAAGTTTTCTGATAAGCATCTATAGATTGAGAAAAATCCTTCTAAGCATTTTTACAGAAAAAGATAAGTGTATACTAGTTTCTAGAGAAGAAAAAGTAGAAGAAGATGGAGGAAGAGGAGGAGAAAAACCAAATAAGCAGACAAGAAAGAAAGGAGTAAAATTTAAGAATATGGTAAAGGTCTATAAAAATATTTGAGTAGGAAAAAAGAAAGATTGCTTTAATAGAAAAACAAAAACATAAAACTCACGCATCACAAGGATGAGTGAGATACTGCTATATACACTTAGCTAAATAATTAAAAGTTTAAAGACTGTCAATACCAAGTCTTGATGAAAGGTGGAGGAACTGGAACTCCTATACATTACTGATGGGAATATAAATTGGTAAAATAACTAGGCAGTATTTATTAGAGCAGAAAACACATATATCCTAAGACAGAAATTCTATTCTTTGGTGGCTTACACAACAGAAACACTTACAGATGGCACCAAGGCATTCAAGAATGTTCAAAGCAGCATTATTTATAACAGCAACATCTAATGTTCATTAACAATAGAATAATTAAATAAATGATGATATATTCCATTCACATAATGGAAAATCATATAGCAACAAGAATAAATGAACTATAGCTAACATAACAACATGGAATAATCTCAAAAACATACTAGTGAGTTTAAAAAGCAGACAAAAAAGAATAATAATTGTATAATTTCATTTATATATGGTAAAAAACAGAAAATTTGTGAAAATTTATTGAATTATATGCTCATAATTTTTCTGTTTTTGTGGTTTTTTTGTATGTATTTATATTATTCTTCAATAATAATATAAAAAGTTTAATTAAATAAATGGTAAATGTCACAAGACAGTAAAGTAGTGCCTACCACGCCTTTAAGTAAAAGGGCTTGAGAATTTTATATATATTCTTAGTTTTTCTTATTTAGCAGGTTAGTTTTCTTGCTTAAAACAGAAAGATGTTCTCAAATATGCTAAATTTCAAGATATAAATACTTATTATTTTTCCTAAGAGGACTTCTTAGAGATGCCATTACAGACAATGAATAAATGACTAAATTTTTAAACTCATGAATGAGAAGAAAGTATAAAAATTCTGGTAAGTAAATATTACAACTAAAATATAAGCAATTGTTATGAATAACGTTGCAAAAATAAAAAAATTTAAATTCTTTGAAAAAAATTTAATTGCATGGTGCTCTTTTAAATGTACAACAGGTTTGACTGTTGTATATTTACATTATGTGTGTGTGTTTGTGTGTGTGTGTAACTGTTTTTATATTCTTTATTCTAGGGATATAGCATCAGAAAGCTATCGTGAGTCAATTGTCTTTTGCACCACAAATAAAGCTCACATTCCTGAAATTATATGTCAGAGTAAGGAATAGGAATCACACATTTTGTACCTGTGAGGGGTCTGGACTGACAGGCACAATAAAATGGAACATATGATTGAATAGTAGTTACAGAACAGAGGGTAAGAACGTCTCACTTTACTAAGTAAAGAGTATAGTGATAGTATCAACCTTTGATTGAACAAGGACTAAAGATGTAACAAAACTTCTTAAGGTTACAAAAGTAACAAACAAAAAAACCAGAAATAACTTAGCATATATCTATATCAAAATCTGGAAGAGAGGTGATAAGTGTAGTTTAAATGAGCTAAATTCTTACTTATTTTAATAGTCAATAGATACTGTGTAAAATTAACAAATCAATAAAGTGTAATGCAGTCAAATCATTGAGAAAAAAGAATTGATCACTGAAAAATGGTGATGATGATGATGATTTCCTTTCAATAGCTTAGGGGGTACAAATGGTTTTTGGTTACATGGCTGCATTGTATAGTGGCAAAAAAGTCTGGGATTTAAGTCTACTCATCACCCCCGGCTGTGCACATTGTACTCCATAGGAGATTTTTTATTCTCCACTTTTCCCACCCTCCCTTTTGAGTTTTCAGTGTCCATTATACTATTTTGTATACCTTTGCAGATTTTCAGTTTAGCTCCCACTTATAAGTGAGAACATGTGGTATTTGGTTTTCCATTTCTGTATTCACTTACGCTGATGATCTCCAATTCCATCCAAGTTGCTGCAAAAGACATTATTGCATTTTTTAATATCTGAATAGTATTCTAAGGAATATATATACCACATTTCACTGATTAGTTGATGGGCATTTAGGTTGATTCCACATCTTCATAATTCTGAATTATGCTGCGATAAACATACAAATGTAGGTGTCTTTTTGTATACTGACAGCTGTTCCTTTGGTAGATACCGTGTAGTGGGATTGCTGGATCAAATGGTAGATCTACTTTTTGTTATCTGAGAAATCTCCACAGTGGTTTCCATTGAGACTGTATAATTTTCACTCCCACAAACAATGTATAAGCATTCCCTTTTCATCGCATTCATGCTAACATCTTTTTTTTTTTTAAAATAATGGTCACTCTGACTAGTGTGAGGTAGTGTCACACTGTAATTTTAATTGCATTTTCCTGAAAATTCCACTTGCTTATTTTTGTTTTTGTTGCATTTGCTTTTGAAGTCTTAGCCGTAAATTCTTTCTCTAGGCCAATGTCTAGAAGAGTTTTTCTAGGTTTTCTTCTAGGATTGTATGGTTTCAGGTCTGGCATTTAAGGTTTTAATCCATCTTGAGTTAATTTTTGCATATGGTGAGGCATAGGAATCAAATTTTATTTTTCAGCATGTAGCTATTCAATTTTTCCAGCATCATTTATTGAATAGGGTGTCCTTTCCCCAGTGTAAGTTGTCTGCTTTGTCAAAAATCAGTTGGTTGTAGGTATTTATTTGGGTTTATTTCTGGATTCTCTATTCTGTTCCATTGAACCATGTGTCTATACTTGTACCAGTACCATGCTGTTTCAGTTACTATAGCATTGTAGTATGATTTGAAGTCAGATAATGGGATGCCTTCAGCTTTGTTCTTTTTGCTTAGGATTGCTTTGGCTATTTTAGCTCTTTTTTGGTTCCATATCAGTTTTAGGAATTTTTTTTTCTAATTTTGTGAAAAATAATGTTGGTAGTTTGATAGGGGTTGCACTGAATCTGTAGATTATTTGGGTAATATGGTCATTTAATAAGTTTTGGTCTTCCAATCCATGAGCATGGGATATTTATACACTTGTTTGTGTACTCTACATTTCCTTCATCAGCATTTTGTAGTTCTCTTTGTAGAAAAATTTCACTGCCTTGGTTAGATATATTCCTATGTATTTTACTTTTTTGGCAACTATCGTAAATGGAACTGAGTTACTGATTTGATTCTTAGCTTAGTCATTATTGCTGTGTAACTGTGCTACTGATTTGTGTGTTTTGACTCTGTATCCTGAGACTTTGCTGATTTATCAAGTCCAGGAGTATTTTGAAGGAGTCTTTAGGGTTTTCTCTGTATAAGATCATATTATCAGCATGCAGAAATAGTTTGATTTCTTATTTTCCTATTTGAATACCATTTCTTTCTTTCTCTTGCCTGATTGTTCTGGCTAGGACTTCCATTACTATGTTGAATAATAGTGGTAATGGTATTGTTATTATAAGTGGCTTTCTCAGCAAACTAAGATTGTTTGTGTGGAAAAAATGGGCAAATATTATAATATGTATGTAATATTTTTATTATGCCCATGCATTATTTTTCAAATATACTGCTAAGTAGTAAAAAGAAGCAACATTTGTATTTATAATAATTACTAACATTTGTTGAATATTTATTATTTAATATAACTACTATACTAACCTTTTAAACTTCATTATCTAATTAAATATTCACAAAGCCCTTTGAGGAGGTAAAATTATATGCATTTTTCCATTGTAGAAAAATGAGACTTAATGAAGTTGCATAATTTACCTAAGGTCACAGAACTGGCAAGAGATAGATATGTCTAACTTCTAAGCCCATACTCTTAACCACACTAACAAAAACACTCTACTAAAGAAAAAAATAAAATTATTGCAAAAGAAACTCTAAATATAGTATAGATTTATTAATCTATTCAATATGTTATAATTAACATTTTACTATTTAAATCCCCAGTAGCCATTATAAAATTCTGTCTATAAAAATTGAACCAAACAAATGTATCTTATTTTTATTTTTTAAATCAGTAAAATATTTTCCAAGATCTCATCTGCGAGGATGAAAGAACCTTCAGTAATAATCAGACTTGAAAGGGCCTTCTTTTCTTTCTAGATTTTTATACCAGAATTACAGAATGGGGTTCGTTTTGCTACCCTAAATATCTGATGAGGGGATGCTGGGCTTGAGTCCACACTAGTGCCCATCACAGGCTTAGCTCTTTCTGCTACCCAGATTTGAATCCTCCCATCTGGGCTTACTCAGAGATAACCTGCAGTGGTTTACCTAAGGGACTACAGACTCCCTGGAGCCAACACCACGGTGCTACCTGCAGCCTCTAGCAATCTTTGGTCAAAATGCCTGAACCTCCTATCAAATATTCCATGCCTGACCTGCTAGAAGTTCAGTAATTTCTCAGCATCATTTTTGAGATCAATCTAGGGAAACTATTTCTACTTTTTCTAACCCTGGAATCCTACTTCGCCAGAAAATCCAGCTCAGATATCTCACTAGGAGAGATGTTATCTCATGCTATTAATAACTTGGTGTCATGATAAATCCAAATGTTGAAATGTTGGCTATCTTCTTTACATAAAGGGACGAGGATGGGGGAATATCTGTTGCAGTGAGAGCAAAACACAAATCAATATCTCAGTAAATTATTCTGTCTCAATAAAACTAAAAAAAGTCAAGCTAAACTTATTATTGACTTTTCTAGAAAAAAAAGACTTGAATGGATATATGTGAAATTGTATAACGTATGTATATATACACATTTTAAAATATATATCAACCTGATTTGTTAAGAGGAACCGAATATTATACAAAAATTAATACATAATTAACCAAATTGTGGAGTAAATGTCTGTCCAAACATTATTCTAAGACAGAAGTTGGCAAACTATAACCCACTGGCCAAATCCATCCCATTGCCTGTTTTGTAAGTCTCATGAGGAGAGAATAGTTTACTTTTTCTTCTTTGAAACAAGGTCTCACTTTGTTGCCCAGGCTAAGGTGCAGTGGCATAATCATGGTTCACTGCAGCCACTAACTCCTGGGATCAAGCTATCCCTCTGCCTTAGCTTCCCAAGGAGCAGGACTACAGGCATATGACACCATGCCTGGCTAATTTTTAAAATGCTTGTGGAAATGAGATCTTGAAGTGTTGCCCAAGTTGGTCTTGAACTTCTGACCTCACGTGATCCTTCCAACTCGGCCTCCCAAAGTACTGAGATTACAGACATGAGCCACCAAGCCCAGCCTATATTTTCAAATGGCTGAAAAAGATTGAAAGATGAATAATATTCTGTGACACATGAAAACTGTATAAAATGTAAGTTGTAGTATCCATAAAGTTTACATTCATTCAGAGTCCTTTCATTCTCTTATACATTGTCTATCACTGTCTTTGTGCTACAATAACAGAGTTGTAGTTCCAACAGACGCTATATGACCCTCAAAACCTACACATTTACTATATTAGCCTACAATACTTACTCTCTGGACCACAAGAGAAAAAAAATGCCATCTCCTGATCTAGCACCAGGAAAACTTTCTGTGTCAATGACTAGCTATTATTGATGGAAAATGCACTGTCCTGTTATAGAGTGATTAATGACATCATCATCACTTCCAGGTAAATAACTTACCAGAATTATAATGTAAAGAAATACTCATACACATCCTATACATGCAGTCACACAAAATGCTTTTTTAAATACAGTAAGCAAATTGTTCTTTTAAAAAAAATTGCTAGTATTTAGAGATGTACCGGATATGCCTCAAGTTTGTTAGGAGATAATCCTTCAGAGTTTGGTTATTTTCAGTAAAGAAACAAATTTAATAAAGAAACAATTACCTCTATACAAAAAAAAAGTATATCCTGCTACAGCTGTATCAACAGAATATTTTTTTCTGTTGGCATGCAGCTGACATTGTATGTCAAGTTTGACATACTTGGCCAATGATGCAAAATATGACCTCTATTGCCCATGAGCATAAACTTAGAAAATTTCCCCTGAACGGAATTTTTTTGAGAGAGAGAGGAAATATGCTGAAGGATATAATTAGGCTTCTTTTATTTACAATTTTATAAAGTATTTGTTTTGACACACATGTTCAATTTCTAAAACATATTTTTATATAGGTTCATATAAGCAGTACATATTTATAATTCAGGTTAAGTACTAAGCTGTGTGACCCGTGGTCAGTACGAGAGACAATGCTGAATAATTATTTTCTGCTGAACTTTATGGAATTTTACTCTATATATAGAATTTTACTCTATACAATCACTTACACAAATAAACACTTTTAGTTTTTAGTGTTCGTGCATTATCTTATTAAATAAATAAATATAATAATACTATGTTTCCAATGTGCTCTTAAATAATTATACCATCACCTCTCAACCCCAGGTCTGAAAACATCTGAAAACACCAGCAATAAACTAACTCTCAGTTAATCTAATAGTCTTGGTTGTTGCCAGCAAATACCTTATCATTTTAAGTTACTGCAGAAAGAACGTGTTAAATTTTGTAGTCTTCTTTGTTTCACTCCTAAATATTATAGTTAGCCTGTAGTACACTGACAAGAAGACAAGCTATATTGTCCAACTCCTAGAAGAAATAAACAAAAGTTATATAACTATACAACTGGAGGCTGATATGCACCTATCTAAATAAATAGCCATAGCTTGATTTATATTCTCTCCAGAGAGGTACTAAGACTGAGGCCTTCAGTAAGTAAGTCGCATTCTCTATGCAAACATTAACAAACCGAAAAGCAGATTTAACTTTATCCATAGTTCCTGGAAAGAACAACAATGTAACTGAATTATTCCTGTAGGTATTAAAATATTTCTCTAGCAGATCTAAATCACAGGACAGTGGATTAAAAACAACAACAACAACAACATTTTACATGGTCTTTCATTTCTTCCACCTATTGAAAGTGTACTATTTTCTTACGATTATCCTGAAAGTCAAGAGTCCATTGTGAGATGTTAAATAAAACCTTGCCCTGTTGAAAATATACAGCTTTACATGGTAAGTATACTTAAAAAAAAAAAAAAAAGACAAGTAATACTTCCTTTAAGTGACAATGAACTTACCATTGCCACTAAATTTTGCTAATCACAGAGGGATTCTAAATGTGTAATTTCTCCTTTGACTTTCTTTTCCTCTTTACAGGAACCATCACTGGGTCTTATTTGACATTCATTTCTTCTTTTTGCTATAAATAAAGCATCAAAATAAGTTGTTCATTAGAAGGAGCACCTCCAAGCTGTTGCTAACTTATGTAGGCAACTAAAGACATTATTTGTGGTTTCCTCCTAAAAAAAAAAAAAAAAGCCAGGCTTGGACAGATGAAGAAGAGGAATGTTAAGGAATAAAAAGCCCAGAATCTCTGAAATAACTCGGTACAACATTCAGTTCTTTCTAGTTACTCTGAATGAAATGCTATTGGAAATGTAAGTTCCAGTGATTCATGACCTTAAATTATTGTTCTGGAGGATCAGTCCAAAGAATATTAAAAGTGTTTTCAACTGACTACACTTTTTAAAAAAGTGCCAGCATCCTCTTTTCTCTGACTTCAAGTGTTCAAGAGAATCACATTGATGGAACATTGGAAGCAGTTATTTGGATGCATATTGCAAATCTCTCATCTCTGAGTTTATGATGAATGTCAGCGAAGTTTGTGGCTCGATAACAGTAGTCCTACATCAAGGAGATTTATGGGGAGGATGCATTTAGTATTATTCATGAGCCACTTAACAAGCTCCAGCCAAGGATACAATTTGGCCTTTGTTTATAGTCCCAGGAGGTCTTTAGAGGGCTTTTGAAAATTGAAGAGATTTTTTGATAAATAGTGGACTATCTTTAGGTGGGCCTGAAAGCTGTAAGTGTATTTTCCTGTTAACTTGAAGAGAACTACATTTCATCCTAACTTCCCTGTTTTCTCAATAAAAAATTATCAGATATTCTGCTGGTATTTTATTTTGCTATTGTTCTGCTACATTAAATAACCAAGAGGGACACATTTTTTAGAAAAATGTTCATTTCACTCTCTATTACAGGAAGTTGGAACATCTTAACAGGCTATCCAGACTATTTGAACAGAAATGAAGCAACATATGTTTGAAACTGTCTTTTGTATTATATTCTTTATGTTTATGACCCACATCCTTCTCAGTGAATTGTTATTTATGGCAACTTATGTATATAATAGTTTGGACTTAATCAAGAACTTTAGTTCCACAGCTAACAGAAAGACTTGGGAATCAGACAATTGCATTGAGCATCTTAGTTGAATTTAATTAGAAGAAAACATTTCACTAGTATTATCAATGTGAGAGGAGGTAGTGACATAACCAATAGAACTGTAACTAAGGGCAATAGATAAAATATTTAGACAATTTTTAAAAATTATTTAAAAATATTGTTAGTTTTCTAAGCAATTTGCAGCCAAAGAAAGTACCTTCAGAATGTGACCATATTAACAAGCAAGACATAAAGATGTTTTTATTTCAGTGAAAGTACAGGATATGAAAATGATTTCTTCCTGCCTAATCTTTAAAAACGATTGCAGAAGCAAGCTTATTCAATCCATTTTATGGCCACTTTGTGCGAGTTTTTCTTGATTTGGAGTGCTTGAGCCTATAGACTTCAGGTTAAAAAAACAGACATATTGTTGCAGATATAATTTCATTGGAGACTGTGGTTTCCAGGGCTTTATTTTATACCTGACGACCTCTATGCAGAGTGCTTTTTGTCTCATTAAATATTTCATTCCCAAGCCCATCCTTCCTCCAATTTCAATTATGGAGTTCCAGTCAAACCACAAGCGCTAGGACCTCAGACATCCTGTCCATCAGCAGTATCTAACATGATTCCAATGTGAAAACAACTGGTGAAATCATCTGGCTCAAGTCCATGGTATTTTCGATGCAGTTATGAAAGTCCAGAGACTAACTGACTCGCAAAACATCGCACAGTTTGTGACAGCAGTCTTCTTTATAAGAGTTTCTTAATCTATCTCTTATCAACTCCCAGAAATGTTTGACAATGGTTTAAGGGATTTCTGACACAGTTAGCAAAGCTACTAGATCAAAATGCCCAGAGAAAATACATTTTTAAGAATTATATCATCTGTTATATGATAGGAATTTAAACCATAGTAATACTAACATGTAAAAAATATAAATATAGTGTGGCTTTTGGGGAAAAAAAGTGAAACCATCATAAACAATCTCCTAGCCAGATGCTGAAAAATACACCACTTTTAATATTTCAGCACAAAAACATGCTAAAATAATTTAAAGGTTAATACATAAAAGCTAGGATAGAGAGAAGAGAGAAAAAGAAGACACCCAAAATTCTATTAATCCTCACTAATGTTCTGTTTTGCCTCCCCTAGGCACTAATTATTTGTGAGAATGCCAAAATGCTAGATGATATTAACTTGGGTTTCCTGAGTAGGGAAACTCCTTTATATAGTGTGATATGGCAATGTGTGTGTCAGAAAGCCTAACAAGTAAACAGGGGTTAATGTTTGCACAGCAGAAAGTCAAACTGGAGTTCCTGAGGCATTTGGTTTACACCTCATATAAGCAAAGTAGCAGGCCAAATAACTTGGTCTTCCTTAAGTGCTGACATTCATTGTCATTAAATTGATGATAATTAAAATTAAAATTAGAAATTTTGCTAGGCCAACATTTTATATGGGAAGACAATCTCTAGGAACATATTCATTTACTAACTCCTGTGGCCAACTGGTGACAGCTTTCCCTTGTGCAATAAAAATGGTTCTTTTTTTTCACTTTAGTTATTGGCATTTAGTTCTCTACCCCCACACTTTTTAACATCCTGTTAATTTAAACCTTCAAACTAATAACCTATATTGTGCAAAGAAAGAATGCTTAAAAGCAAAGATGTTGACAGTTTGTAGATAGAGGGAACAAATTTCTTTAAAAAAATCTTTACAGGTGCTTATCTGATTCTGTCAAGGAAGTGATTACAACACATATATATGATAGTATTCACTAATAAGGGCAATGTAGGTGACTGCCGACTGGCACCTGCCAAAGAATATCTAGACCTGATATTATATCTATATATTGAAATGTCAACATATTTGCAGAATCATTGCTGTGGCATAATTAGAGATCATCTCCAGAGGTGAAGAACAGCTGGCCCTCTTTGCAAAACATTAGCTCCTTCTCCTTAAGAAACAAGTGATTTAGTTTTCAAATTAAAAGATTTTTTTTAAAGTAATGATCTTTTTACTTATGTGAATATCACAGATAATCAGTTCCAAGACGTTGAAAACACTGTAGGCTTTCTTATTGCAATTCAAATTGAAATGTGCTGGGACATCTATTGCTGATATGAATTATTCTTACCATTTGACTCCTGTCTTTGGTAGGACCTATCACTTAAAAGTTGTGCCCCAGTTTCGATTCCCGCTGCAGAAACATTGCTAAGCCCATTCCAGGTGGAGGTCATGGGAACATTGGAGCAAAATAAGAATAGAGCAAAATTCTGTCCAATCAAGAGAGGTTGTCAAATGACAAAATTTCTGACAATGGGAATATATTCACTTTACTTTTTTTCTTCATTCAGTGTTCACTTAAGGGTTATTACTACTGGACACTGCACAAGGTCATTCAGGGAAATTTTTTTAAGGCCTTGCCTTCAGGGAGCCTGTGTGGCAAATGCCTGCATGCAAATGACTCTAATAATAATACAGCACTTACTGTGTTTCATGCACTGTTCTAAGTGCCTTACATAAATTAGCAATTGAACCCTCTTAGCAGTCCTATAAGTGTACATGCTATTATGGTCTTCATTTTACATATGAAGGCATGGAGCATAGAGAATAATATGTCTGAGCTCACACAACTGAAGAGTCAAGTTTCAGATCCAAATTCAGGAAGTTTGGCTTCAGCATTTGGGTTCTTATCCATTATACCACACTACCACATATTAACCTATAATAAAAGACAGGAGAGAAGACGATGCAGGTGAAGAGGGGAGGGCAGGGAGAATTGGAATGCGTGGCAGAGAAGGCCAAAGGTGCATTTAATGGATGCGATCAAAGAACCATTTCAGAGAAAAAGTGGACAATAAGTTGAAACTTTAAATTTGACTCATGATCCCTAGAAATATAAAAGAGTTTGTCTAGACGGTTTGGAAACTTTTCTTGCATTTATATTTCTCTACTTGTATATATTTCTTGTGTCAACCTTTGCTTTTGTATCAATTGTTCAGCAGCCTGAAAATTCACACAACATCTTTCTCAGACTACGGCTATTCTGTCATCACAATTCAGTTTGTCTAGAAAGTGTTTTTGCACTCCCCCAAGTGCATACATGAATTCTTCACAATGATTATTTTGGAAGTGAGTTAAACACTTGGCTAAAACAAGGGGAAACTGCTTTGCTCTTAGTTATCTGGATAAATTTAATGAAAGAAACTGTTGGCGTTTTTTCTTCTTGCTCTCTTCAGTTTAGTCATAATTGCTTCATGGTCTCAGAGTTGTGGTTTGCACTTCAGTGGTTAGGAAATCTGAACTCCTTTTGCTTTGGAAAGCTGGTAAGCACAGAAAATAAGAGGAAAAGTTGCATTTGTTCCGGTTTGTTTCTAGAAAATTCTAGGTAGGCAGAGCGAAGGGAGGCTATTTGATAAAACGCACTATCTAAAATTACAACTTTGGGTGGGGACATTGTACATTTAGTGATAGGCAAATATGGCCTCTCTTTCTTTCTTTTCTTCCTCCACAACACATTTCTACGTTAACTGGAAGCCAACTATTTTGAGAGATGCTGTGTTGAATTGTAGGACAGTAAGAAAAGTCATGTAGCTGATATACTGCGACGGGAGCAGCTTAACAGCAGCTTTAACTGATAATTCCTAGTTTTCTGTAGGCTCATTAGCGCAAACAGTGTGGAATTGGCAAGTCACTGTCCTAATCAGTACAGTTGTAGGTTAGGCATTAGGCGTTAGGGCTTCCAGAAATTGGACCCCTGATAGCTCTTAGAGCTAGAGTCTATGTCTTATTTCACTGTCCTAAACCACTGGAAAAAAATAAATAAATAACAGCCACAGCATGTTTAATTTCACGGAGATAAAAGTATATTGGAAAATATCTTTTAAAATCACTTTTCAATTTTCATTAATATGTTTAATAATCTCTTGAGAAATCTCTAGCAAGGCAGTCAATAAAAATATGATGATTGCAAACTTTGGATTTTAATGAAGTATATTTCTGTGCTTTTTATTCAGATATCTACAATGACACAAGGAAAGCATTAATAATTTACGTTCTAATTTTTCAGATTTTGATAGAAAATTGTTTTACACATCTAAATTCATTTGCTAGAACATACTGTAGCTTTCCATTTTTTGTGAACTAAGTGAAATTTCAGAATTCAGTCTCACTGTCACTTTATCCTACTTTGAAATAGTGGAAATGACATAAAAATCAACCAACTATTCCACAACTCATAAAGTGTGAAACTTTTAAGTAAGTGTTCTGGTGACAACTTGCGACAAAAATAGAAAGTGGCATACCATTAATCAAGTTATTTGATATGTCATAAAAAGGTGGAATTGGTGGAAAACACAGCTATTTCCACTCCATTCTCGAGACAGTAATGTCTGCAGGTATTCTTCTGAAGCCTTCGTGCTGAGGACCCTTTTGTCCAAAGCATTTTAAGAAGGTCTCCTATGAGCCCTTTTCATTAATCACCAGCATAGTCTACATGGGAGTCTCCTGAAAGGAGTGGAGGAAAGTCTTGTGTTGAGAGACCTTCAGAAACAGATGACAAGAGCACCCCCAGCCCTGAGACGGGGTCATATAGAGTGGAAATATGAGCTCCTAACCCTTGACCTCTTTGCCTCTTTATTTTGATTCCTTTAACAATACACGGCTGGCAGGCACAAGCAGTGGCAAGTCCTTCTCTCTTTTGTTAGGCTTGGGAAAAACTCAGGGCAGCTCACTGTGACTCCCACCTAAGGGCTTGCCTGGTTTTTAATTAGAATTACAACTCACACCATATTTTCTCAAACTATGGTTCTTAAAATGATCCAAGGAATACCACATTTCTCAAATTTCCATAGCCAAATGAACATAAGTTACAGAGGATCATTATTGCCATCGTTGTGTGTGTGTGTGTGTGTGTGTATGTGTGTGTGTGTGTAAATGGAATTTTTTTTGGTGGGTCAGTTTAGATATTTAAAATTGTATTTGTTTTGTCCCCCAATGTCTTTTTGAAGTGATTTCACAAATGATAGTGGTTACAGATCGTGAAAGGACAATAAGAGGGGTATCGCAGTTCTGGAGAAGCAAGATTAACATTATCCATATATGTTTTTACAATCTTGAAGAAATGGCAACAACATTAAAATTACAACAGTTTCTCCTAGAACTACCTATTCAAAAATAGCCTTATAGTAAAAATGTTTAAATAGTGCTTCTTCCAAAAGCACACATTATGTTAACTTAATGCTATAATAATCTGGTTCATTTACATTTGATAGATTCTGAAATTCTAAAAGCTTGTGTATTTGTTGACCCAATCAAGTAAGTTGCCATGGACTTTTGTCCAAAGAAAGTAAAAAATGTACTATACAAAGAAGCTGTGGAGCAAATGTCACGTGGCTTTGGTTTCAATAATTAAAAGAAGAATAAGCAGAGAGTTCATAGTCAGCTAACATTCTGGTACATAATACCATAATACAAAAAAAAAAAAATCCAGACTTTCCATTCTAGAGAAATACTTATCCCCCTAACCCTCTCTTTTTTCTGTCTTCCTTTACCACTTTCTCCTGTTCCCAAACAAACAAAAATATTGAACTCAATTTTACCCTAATTTTCAGTTACGGTTGTCTTATTGGTTAGTATTTCCATCTCGTAATTTATTTGAAAATTTTAAAATGCTTCTTGGGGTTATTAGGGACCTGGGGCTGGAAAATCTAATGTCAAATGTAGGTAAAGCATTTTTCTTTGTTTAATTTTAGCTTAAGCCCAAACACAAGCCCCAAAGTTGACTATTTTAACTATGTGGTTGAATTTTAACTATTACCTTAGTATTTAATGAGACTCTAAAATAGACTTTAAAATAGTGTTGTTTAGTTTTTTAGTCTTCTGCATAATTGTTAAATCACTACTTCTGCAATTAGTTATATAGCCAAAAACTAAATTAAATGTTAAATTTTTCATCTCCTTGGGACTCATGACTTCTTGCCTCTGCCTCCTGGAAGAGCATACCAAATTATGCAGTTACTTATTCATGGGAAACAAATCATGTCTATCAAAGATTTTTAAATGTGCCATGTTATTTTCACCTAAATTAGATATAATACAAAATGTAAAAAAAGTAGATTTGGAGAAGAGGATTATGGACTTTCTATAAGGTGAAACATCCAAATGCAGAACTCTGGAAGGCAATCTAAATCAAGGGCCTAGACCTAGAGAAATACAGGCAGTTATTTCTCCAGAGATGAAAGCCAAAATGAGGAGAAAGAGCATGTCTGCAAGGGAGATATTTTGGAGAAGAAAGAAAAGATATTTTAGCCATATGATTGTAATTAATCTCCCTATATTTTTGAGATATCACAATATTAAAGATAAATCACCACTTTTGCCAGGTTTGAAAACATCCTACAGCACCTTTAGCTTTATACTAATATACTACTTCTTTAATATAATCCAGAATAGTTCACAACTGGAAAACTTTTCTTAAGAAAACCTAAAAGATGCCATTAACACCATTTTAATTTTAATTAAGTTGGAATCAAAATGGCCCCTTCCATCTTATCTGTACTTTCTATGCTTTCTCCACTTTCATTTAGAATCCTGCTCTCTCTCTCTCTCTCTCTCAATCGATGCTTCCTCTCCAGTTGTCTTCAACTTTTCCTCTTCTCTCTTACTGGCCTAATGTGGGTCCACATCACTATGTAAACATGGTCACACTGCTCCAGTTTAAAAACAATCAAATAAAACAACTCCTTTCTTACTTCAGCCTCCACCACATTTCTCTCTTTTGTCTTTAAGGCTAAAAATATGAAATTTAATGTCTATGTTTCCACACACACCATTACATTTGCACCCATGACAAAGTCATTGAACTGGCATGTCAAGCAATTTGTTTCTAAATCTAATCTTAAACCAGAACCTTAACTTACCTATGGAGCACTTGACACAGCTGACCACTTTTTCTTCTATGACCTCCTCTAACAACATACCCTCCTGAACTTTCTCCTCCTACTTTTTTAAAACTTTATATTTTGAAATAATTCAAAACACACAAAAGAAGCAAGAATAGTACAATTTTCTTTACCTAGATTCACCTATTTGTTACGTTTTACTCCTTTTGCATTCTTGCTTTCTCTCTCTCCTTTTCTGGACAAACTGACAGTAGATAGATCAACAGGTAAATATAGCTAGAGTTGTAGATGCAGATGTGCTAATTTTTTCTGAATCTTTGAGCACAGGTAATGTACATTGTTCCTCTTTACCCCATGACACTTCAGTATTTCCTATTTCTTCTGCATATCTACAGTACAATTATTAATTTCATGAAACTTAATATTGATATTAAACTGCTATTTAATGCAATACATTTTCCTGACATCTTTTTTTTATTTTAATCAACTAATTTATTATTCATTTCAGTCCTTTAAATGACAGAAAGCCTATTGAAATATTTTTATATAGATATCAGACATACATTTTGACACATTACTAAATGGCTTGTAAGAAGCATGTTTCTAATGGATTAGTTCTCAAATAAGATCCTAAGTAAGAAATATTAACCTCACTTAGAAACTATTGAATCAGAAACTCAGGTGACTGCACCCATCAATATGTTTTTTTTTTTCAAGCCATCATGATGATTCTAGTTGGAGTTATAAGAGTAACTTAGATTAATGTGGTATATATTGTTTTAATAAAATATATTTATTTTTACATCTAATGGTATTTAATCCTTTTCTATTTTATTTACTTATTTATTTATTTTTTATTCAATATTTTTTATTATGATATTGTGGGGTACAGTTAAGGGTTAGGTATACAAATATGCTTCGTTCAGGCACCCTTGTTGATAAGAAGTGTCTCCCCATCCCCAGACAGATATTTACTACCATTAATC